>VXBW01003166.1:7386-92243 GCA_013400375.1 Thinocorus orbignyianus | reverse complement strand
AAAAATAAATAAATCAACAAACCAAGAAAGAGCTGCAGACAGACGAGTACAAAGAAGCACAAAGAGAATATTGATCAATCTGACCAAGCAGTTGGTAGTTGATGTACCCACAGCCTGAGTGTGTGCTCAGTTCCCCCTGGACAACTAATAAACTGTTGTTAATCAATTGTAGAGCAAAACCACATTAAAGGGCAATTGTCTTTAGTGGCTGAATATTTCTGAATTAATACCTTAAGCTTCCACTGTCAATACCTGGAAGCCTACAAACCATCAAAATAAAGGATCTTTGCCCATGGATGCTTAGCATAGCTATGTTACTTTTTCATGCTAAGAACCTGAATTACAAATGGTGCAACTAAGATCTCATGCAAAATTCTGGCAGAGCAGTGGTGGCCAGTACATGTCAACAGCTTAACTGGAAGCCACTGTTTCATCTTCTTCCTTCCTCTGTCTCTTCATAGTTCTTTTTCTTCTCCCCTTTTTTTCTTTTTTCCTTTTCTACCCACCCCCTCTCGCCTTCCTTCTCTCTTTTGTTACTAATGTTTGCTTGTGTAGCACACAAGCATATTTTGAGCTCTTTTCCTGTTGGACACAGGCTGTAGGGCCAACCCTGCATATGATCCACTTGAGGACCACACATAAACTCTGGAATTTCCCTTTCAATGAACCAGTTTACCAGTCTCTTAGTTTTCCAGTCCTAATTTCTGATACTGCTTGAAAAAATTGTCTTTTGCAACAGATTAGCTCAGAAATTTTATTTTTTCCTGTCTTTACATTAATTTTAATAGTTGCAGCAGGAATAAGATTAGCAAGAGGCTAGCAATGAGATGTACTTTTGGAATGCACCTCTTAACCTCAAATTGATGCTCTGAGTGGAGTGTTTTTTTTTAAATTGGCTCTGAAAAGCTAGAACAGAATTATAACCTCTATCCTCCAAAGTTAAACCAACCCTCATCTTTTATGTCTCTTTTTGGAGCAGGGTTACAGTTTGCCAATGGCTGTGCTCATCGCTGCTGCATCCTGGTATATAAGACATAGAAATTTGCATTTCTTTTTCAGAGAAATAATATTTGAAAAAAATCCTGAAAGTTAAAAAATAAAACCCTTAAACAGAAAGGATACCTGGCATCTTGTGGGAGGAAAAAAAAAAAGTAACACAAGCACAAACATGGAATAGTAAAAAGGCAATCCAGGGAGAGACTGATATATCTGATTAAGACCTCATGAAAACCAACACAGACAGTGAGCTGAATAATAAAGTATTCAGAAGAAAAGCGCTTAAGCAAATTATTTCTATTTATGGAAACAGGGATGTGTTATGAGATACAAAGTCAGAAAAATCCTGGCATATATAGAATGAAGCAATTAGATAATGACAGATTTATTCTTGCCATTATAAACACAATGGGTAAGTTACTTCTAAACCCAAGTAGCCTGTGCAGCTTCTACTCTTTTTTGAAAGATAGATTATACATAAATCATGTTTTAAGGTACCCATCACTGTAGTATATGACTTACATTGTAACAAATATATCTTACAACAGAGGAAGAAAAAGTGAAGAATCAATGAAAATTAACTAAGCTTCTATAGCTCTGGTGTGTACAGCTGGTACAAAATAGATGCTTATTGACTTCACTAGACTGCACCAGAAGATGTGACCCTTTCATGTCCAGAGATTTAGAGTAAGTTTCCTGCAAGGAAATTGCCATTTCACATGACCTAAGCTTGAGCCTCCTCTCTAATACACAAAAGAACTGAACTTTAGAAAAGCATATAGTGTTCATCTCCCTCAGTTTGCACCAGCTTGCTTCAGACATCTCATTGTTCTCTAAATAAAATCCAAACGCTCCCATTATTTGAACTACAAAGTGTTTCTTTCAAACATTGGGACAAAAGGAATATTTGAAACCAATGATGCACCCACAATTTTAAAACTCAACCTGTTGAGTGGAAAAAGCGACTTATGTTGAATTCAAAAGACATTTCTAGAACTGCAGATGAACAGAAATGTTGCTTTCTAATAAAATCCCACCCTAATTCTTAATTAAATTTGTGTGCAGGAAGTCAGATGTGCCAATGGTAGATTCATACTGCTAATTAACCATGATAATAAAGTAATGATGAAGTAGCCACATACTTCTGCGCCCTGAAAATCTATGACTGGGAAACTGGCCAGAATCCCAGGCACTGAACCAACAAACACAAAGCACGCAAGGAGTACAGGTAATTTCTGGTGGCTTTACTGGTTCCAGTATCAACCTGGCTCACTTCTGTTGCCACTCAGCTAGGGATCAGGAGGTCCGCACCGCTTCCCCAGAAGATAATAGGAAAACTTAACACTGCCAAGTCACAGCTGGGGTAAGGCAGGCTGAGGAAGCACAACAGCACTGTCTTTCAAAACAAACAAGAAAACTACTTCTGTTTTTACAAAAATAAAGTCTCTGTGATACTTTCCAGTTACAGAACAAAATCCTTTAACTTTTGTAGGGGCATGGGAATGATTTATGTTCATTACTTGGACTGCACAGTCTGCAGATGCTTCTCAAAAACTTCCCTTCTACTGCTCTGTGCTCCCCTGTCTCACAGAGACCAAGCCTTACAGTCAGTCTCACTAGAAACATCTGCAATAAGACAGCCTCATAAATAAGAAATTAAAAATCTAGTGTGCAGTTCTGTATCTGGCATTAACATGTGCCAGGGTAAGAAGGGGTCTTCTCTGCATCTCTTTTCAATCAAACTGGGACAGTGAACATCCTTTTACCTATTGTTCACCTATCTCATTTATATAGACTGCAAGTCATGATTTCGTTTTAATTAGCACAGTAGACTCTGATCTAGGGAGTACCTACTACTGGAATATCAATTAGCTTTTAAAGCTCCTATTCAGAAAGGCCTCTGTGCTGCAAATCTGGGAGCTCTGGGGTAATTCTTCTCAGAGCCATGAGCACACAAGGAACCTTTACCTGCCCAGATCAGTTTCATCAGGGGATCCTCTCACACGCCCTCAGTATGGAAACTATGCTTCAGCACAGGTTCTTGCCTCACTCTTTGACCCAGATGGGCTTCAGATAAGCCTACCCTGAGTCTTGACCCTCTGGAATCACTGACAAGTGCTTAACCTGACTTCAGATGTACTTCGGCAGGATGAACTTACCTGGTTGTCACAGGGTGGCTACTGCCCAACCATGGCAGCTGAGATCCCCCATAGGAACAGATATGGACTATCTTCTACTTTTGGCTCCTCTTCCTTTGCAGAAGCCCTGCCTTTGCTGCTGACAATTCTGTGATTCTGTGACAACTAGCTGTATGTTCAGAATAATTACCAACCTACCACCTTGACTGTATGGATTTAAAGTGAGCTACAGACCTGGTTGTTTAGAGAAACACGTTGGAAGATTGGAGAAAGAAGTACATCAACACTTTCAGCAGTCACTGCCTACACACACAAATGCACATTAGAATGAATCAATTTAAAAGTGACTGCTACTGCAAATGTTATTCACATCTGAAGTCAGAACACGAATACATTAAAAATTGGGAGTTAGAAGTGGATAATTGTTGGGATTAATTAAACTCAGGACTCAATGTGTATCCCCTGACATATTAGAAGCTTTGTTGCAGATATTCAAAGAATAATAATTTGTGTGAGGATTCTCACAGAGATTTTATAGAACAGGTTTTACAGGGTCTTTGACACAATGGTTTGGTGAAGTAGACCACACAGAGAATTAGCATAATCTTTTTTTCGTTTGAACAAAATCCTATCCTCAGTGGAGAGCTGTATTTTTCTATGATTTTTAACAAAGAAGCCTATTTATCAGACTATTACACCATATTGACAGTCACTTTTAAAACAATTTTGAGGGAGATAGTACCTTGAAAACATATCAGTTAAAGCTTTGAAGGAATTATATCCAGAATCATTTATTCTTCTTTGAGTCACTGAATTTCTATGTAATTTTCTTCTCTGGAATTAGATAGTCAACATACTGCAGAGGAAAGTCTGTTGCCAATGTAGTTTGCTGGTGTGGAGCATCATCTTTTTGTGTTTACAAATTAAATTCTCTTAAGGTAATACATGCCATAACCATTCCTAACTTGGATGCTAAATTCTTATGTGACCTCCCAACTGCTTAAGTATTAGAAGTAATAAAGGTATGGGCAGCAGAGAATAGTGAATTGGTTTTGTTAAGAATTGCACATTTTCAAAATTTCCTGTCATTCAGAAAAAGAATAAACCACACAACTTTTGAAAAATATCTTCTATTTCTATCCAGCCTTTATGGACAGTCTTAGAGAGGATGTGGAGGAAAGAGCTGGAATACACTGGGAAATTAGAAAGGTAAGAAGGTAAAAGCCTGGAGGTTTACACTTGGCAACAGGTACACTGCCAAGGAGCTGTGTGGGTGAGGTGATTTGTTCTTAAGGCAAATTCCTCAGCTCCATTTGAAAAATCTGGTGATTATCATAAAAATCTACGTTGTTCCATGAAATGCTTAAATTTTGATGGACTGGTAAATTTCAAGCCAAAAATTACTTACCTTTATGCATATATTTACTATTTAGATAACTTTATAAACTGAAATCTAGAAACAGTTTTTCTGTGCATTTCTAAAACAACTTGACAGCAGACACTAATGTGAGAAAATAAAAAAGTGCTATGATTTTACATTGAATTTAAGATATAAAGATTACATGGTAAAAATATTCAGAGATAAGCCTTTTGAAGTTAAAATTGTCTTCTACCATTAACTGCTTTAGCAGACACTAAATAAGCAAAGTATGAAAATAAATTTTAAAAAGTTTTCCTTCTGAAAGACTCATTTGTAAGCTATCTTTACTGAAGAATAACTTTAAACGACTCTGAAAGCTATTAATGGGTGTCACATCTTGAGGATGATTGTCACAATTATTAATACTCTGTAAGCTGCTTTTCACACTTCATTATAGCTGTGTTAGTTAACAGAACATTCTTTCATCACATCCTGGACATCATTTTCATAAGTAACTTGACTTGTTGGCTTCCACTGAATCAGAAATCAAGATAATAAAAAATGCAGACTGCAACCATTTATTGTTGATATGAATCCAGTTCGAATTTAGCAGCTACACTAACAATAGTATACTAAAATTGTAGCCTTGTATATTGAAAATGAGTTTGTCTCTCCTCCTTATTTCCTTTGTAGCTCAAATTCTTATATCTCAGTCCTTAATGGGGAAAATTACTCGTGCAATCTATAGAATATAACAACATTTAAAATCTTCTCAACAAATACAAATAAAGATTTGGCACAGACAGAAAATAACATTCCTTAGTGTTACTATCTTACACTAGTATAGAGTTCAATATTTACATTACATTTACATTACTATCTTACACTAGTATAGGGTTCAATATTTACATTACACAAGTATGCACATGTAAGTACATAAAATTTTGCTCCTGATTTAGGACTGACATAAGTGTTGAATTAGGGTTATTACATTATAACGTGTGTCCAATCTAACTCTGTTGAAATGAGGTACAACACTGATTTTAGTGATTCTTTGAGAATAACATAACCCATAAACTGAGAAAGGGCTGGGGAGGAGGGGTTGGGAAAAAGAAAAACAAGTTAGTAGTTTTGCAGTGTAAGCAACTGTTCACCTCTATACCACAGTGGTAGACAAGTTTTTAACTTTTGCTGAATAAAATGCAACACATTCTACTCATATGAGTATCGAATTAACTTTATGGGGCATTACATATCAGAGAGAGAGTCTGAATTAAAACTCACCTTCTCCTGCAGTAGTGGAAAATGGACCATAATGATGGCCAACAGTCTGGCTGTCAGACTTTCTTGCTCCTGCACACACTTGTGAGTACACTTATCCAGCTGGTATACCAACAAAGGGAATCAACATTGCATTGCAAGGACAATTGAGCTTTACTTCCATTTGGAAGAAATGGTGCAGTGACTGTGAAAAAGGATAGTTCTTCTAGGTTATTTATGAGTCATATAATTCCATAAGATTAAAAAAAAAATAAATTATTATGTGGTACCAATAGCTATGCTTAAATTGGAAGGTAAGATGGAAGAAAAATCTAAGGTGTGAAAGCAGTGGGTAGAGAGGAAAAACCAGTGATGTAAAGAAGATATAAGCGTTGCTTAATTGAGCAGTACTGTCTCATTCCTTTGTTCTGCTCCAGACCTCCATTAGAAACAGAACATTCCAGCACACACACATGTAAAAAATTGAAAAAGAGAGAAGGAAAGAAAGCTACCATGTGTTATTAGGTCACTAGAAATGTATAACAACATTTTATTTTAAGCTTACTTAAGCTTAAAATTACTTAAAAACTTAAGTTTTATTTTAGCCTTGATTACAGCTAAATTTGAAATTAAAGGACACCAAAACATGAGAACCAGCTACAGTTATACCAGTAGTAGAGTAATTATTATTGGCTACTATAAGGAGAAAATAAGTCATTGGCTTATGACACCAGAAGGGCAAAGAGCTTCCTACCTGACTTTACAGAATTCATTAGAAACCATCGGGCTGCTAGTGGCTGTGCAAAGGCATCAAGACAGTGACAGGAAAGAAGAGACTACAGACATTATAAATTACGCTTACAGCTTCATGGCTTGCTGCCACTGAAAGAAGAGATCTTCCTTACCCAGTGCCCTCTGCAACCCCTCTCCCTCCCAGCCACAAAGTCCTGCATCCCCTCTCTCCCCTTCCCTTCCAAAGTACTTCGCACCTTGGGCTGGGGACAAAGAACCGCTGGAAGTAGGATGCACACAACTTGGAAGCTAGAGTAACAATTTATTGGTAAACCCACAGAAGATATCTAGGACATAACAAGCATTAATTACCCATCCTGACAAAACACGAGTAGTCATGGCTAGTGAGACAGGCATCAGCCAGGAGGAGAAAGGCTGATGTGTAATGCTCGCTGGAAAAAATCCCTAACAGTCACCCACCATATCCGCACCAACAACAACACTGAAAACATGTTTTGTTTTGTTTTTTTTCCTATTAGATTTTACACCTCTCCAGGTTAGTGTTTTTTCTTCATGAATTCCTGTATCCCTCGACAATCTTTCCTTTGTTCAGCTGAAGCCTCAGGGGAACAGGAGAAGATGATGGAAAAAGTGACAGACAGCTGTCCCCGGTATTTCTTGGACCTTTATAAGATTTGATTTTGTTTACCACTGATGTGGTAAATGGAATGGAGGTCTTTCTTTATTTCTTTTTTCTTTTTTTCCCCTTCTCTGGTTTTGCTTTCTGGCAAAGTAGTCTTTGGTTCCTGCAAAAATACTGGAATACATCACACAAGTGATTCGTAAGCACCTTGAAGAACATAAGATCAGTAACAGCTAACATGGGTTTGTCAAGAATAAACAGTGTCAAATCACTTTAATTTCCTTGCCTGAAAGAGTTCATAGAGAACTATGAGATCTCTCATGTATCTTCTCTTTAGTAAGGTTTTCCTTGCACAACATTCTCACAGTCTAAATGCATGCCAGATGAAATCTACAGCAAGAGTGAAAAGATGATTAGAAATTGTCCTTCAGTGTCAAAATGAAAGAATGTGTTATGTAGTCATTGTCATCTGGTATTAGTCAGTATTTTTCTTAATCATCCAGCTGAGAGCATGGTTATTAAAGTCACAGAGCAACTAACCAGTGCAGACCACAAATGTGTTACATTCCGTAAATGAGGGAATGATCTTGAAAAACTGAAAAAATGCTCTGCCAAATACCAAAATAAATAGACAGTAAATTCTACAGTTAAGAAGAAAAAGTAAGTTGTCTGTAGTCAAAATGAGTAATCACTGAGAAAGTAGCAGTTTTGCAGGAAATATCTCCAGATTTTAAAGGATCATAGACTGAACATGAGTCAACAGTGTCAGCCATTATGAAAAAGTATACCAGGAGGTATAAGCACCGCCTGCAAAATATTCAGCACAATACTTTCCACTCGACATTGGCAAGACGACACTGTAGGAAAGTTGTGAGCCAACTGGACACTAAGGGAGGGCAATAATAAGCAGAAAATGTGATTTGACAGGGTTGTTTTGTCTGGCAAAGAGAAGACAGTGCTGACACATAACAGATTTCAAGTAGTAAAAAAGCTGCTGCAAAATTCTCCGTGCCCATGGCAATAGGACAAATAGTAATGAATTTAAACTCCATTAAAAGAGATTAAGGTGAGACACGATGATACATTTTCTAATGTCGGGATAATGAAGCCTGCTGAAATAGGTTGCCTACAGAGGCAGTGGAATCTCCAACATTAGAGATCTTTAAGTATAGGTTAGATAGATGTCTATCAGGAATTAGACAAGTGCTGGACAAGGAAAAGGAATAGGTGTCCACTTGATGTACTTTCATCTCTGTCATTTGTGATTGTGCAGTTCTGGAGTCCTCAACATAGAAAGGACATCGAACTGTTGGAACAGGTCCAGCGGAGGGCCACAAAGATGATGAGAGGGATGGAGCACCTCTCCTATGAGGACAGGCTGAGGGAGCTGGGGCTGTTAAGCCTGGAGAAGAGAAGGCACCGGGGAGACCTTACAGCAGCCTTTCAGTCTCTGAAGGGAGCCTACAGCAGAGCTGGAGAGTGACTCTTTGTCAGGAAGTCTAGTGATAGGACAAGGGGTAATGGTTTTAAATTGGAAGATGGGAGATTTAAATTAGATATTAGGAAGAAGTTCTTTACTGTGAGGGTGGTGAGGCACTGGAACAGGTTTCCCAGAGAAGTTGTTGATGCCCCATCCCTGGAAGTGTTTAAGGCCAGGCTGGATAGGGCTTTGAGAAACCTGCTCAAGTGAGAGGTGTCCCAGCACATGGCAGGGGGGTTGGAACTGGATGATCTTTAAGGTCCCTTCCAACTCTAACCATTCTATGATTCTATGACATTACAAAGTAAGTACAATTGTAAATATATTAGACTACTGGTGGTCTTAATTGTTCAGCCCAAAACCGTAATGTATTTTGGTTTCTGATTAAGTAACCTTTACATTTCTAAGATTCAATAGGAGGAAGGGAATTAAAGCCTTTGTGTAGTATATTTCATCTATCAGTGAGAGGTACCACCAATTTTAACTTCATCATAATGTAAATGGGTATGAAAGCACTGGGATTTTTCTTTAACTAGAAAATGTTTGTTCAAGACATATCACTGCAACACGACAACGGTGCTATGTGTTTAGTCAGTGGAATGAATGTTCAGAAAAGTGAATAATGTTTGGAGTAAAGAAAAGGAGCACATCCAGAGAAGCCATTAAAAGCACTTTTGCTAAAAGGACTCATAAACAATATTTGTTCATTGTTTCATGATTTCAACCATTAAAGTTACTGCTGAAAAAAGTACTCCACACAGAGAAAAATGTATGTGTCATTGACTCAGAGGCTGACAACAGCAGTAAAAATGTACGCTTCAAAATGCAGTTTTTCCTTTTGGAATTCTGTTAGGCTGAATTTAATGCTGTAAACTGTTATAATTTGTTAATCTGGGATGAAAATAATCGTGTCACCTCTACACAAACGTGTGAGCTGGTTGTCACCAATTAAGGTAGAATTTAATAATTCAATGCATTGGGCAAATGAAAAGCTTTACAGTGCATTAAGACCCTATCTTTCCAGCAGAAATGTGATACAGCAACTAAACTGGACAGTCATTTGTCACCTCCATTAGAAAGATTAATCTGGGTATGTAATGAAGAAAGAGAACAGAATAATGAAGAATAGTCAGATTGTAAATGTTGTCTTGGAGACTTTTAAGACAGTATAACATTTTTGTTATGACCTAGCCTTGGTATACTGGGAAAAACGTGTGTTTCTTCACAGAAGCTAGCTACATAATATAATCATCTTCATATCAGGCAACAGCGTATCCAGCTTTCTGAACTCCACTACATAAATCATGGGTTACTTACGTCCATACAAAGCAGCAGACTTATGGGCCAGGCTGCTTGCTTCATTAAGTTTATATTTGGCAAATGAGAAAGTGAGAGGCAGTCATAGAAACCTCTGAAAGCTTCTTCATCTGCTCCCCAAGTCTTTAAAGTGGCACAGGGCAAAGATGGTGCTCCACAGGAAACTACCCAGTGGCTCAGCAGTGCTGGAACAGAGCTGGATGTGGCTCTCCTGGGGTCTGTTCCTTCTTGTCTCTACTGTAGGAGCTCAGGGAAATTGCATATGGCCTAGAGTGCACCAGCTCTCCATTTTCTGGGAGCTGTCCTACAACTTCTAATTTGTTATTGCCGGGGAAGAAAAAATTCACTCTTCAAAATAGATCACCAGTTGGGTGAAAGCAGTAGAATGAGATCTGTGCAGAAAGAATAAAATAATTACAGACTTGTTTTCATGTTTTTTAGCTTTTTTCTGTCTGATGGACCCTGGAAGAAACTTAATGTTTTGCAGTGTAAAAGGGATTTCGTTTTTATTGTTTAAACTTTACAAAGCCTTGCTAACTATGGTTCTACTGCTACAAATACATGGCACTAAATCTCTGACCACATACAATGAATTACACAAGAATTCTGTAAGTAGACACGCACAGAAAATGACTAATGGGGAATGGGGAAAAAAGAGAAGTTAATGATTTTGAAACACATTTGCAACTGATACTATCCTGAACTCCTGTTTTTAATTGTTTTTTTTTTTAAAGAATGTAATTATCTTAAAACTATCACATGCTCCTTAGATATTCCAGATACTAAAACACAGTCACATTCTTTTAGTATTTCACCAGGTATCACTGCAATTTCATTTAGCTTTTAGTGTCATTAGAGAAAGAACAGTATTTCCTTGTAAACAAATGTGCTTCTGAATTTGACCTTTGGCTATGTTTTACAAAATGCTTCACTTTATGAATGTCTGCAAACCATTTACTGAAGCTGAATATTTGAAATTCACTTCTTAAACTATTTGACTATTTGATCTTATCCACCTGGCTGTTTTGTCCGTGATTTTCTGTTCCGTAAATATAAAATTTTTAGACAGAGGATGATGAGGGAGAATCACAGGGACTTTGATTTTCTCAGTAAGAGTGCAGTTTAAGAAAGGATTTTTTCAGATGAAGCAGATCTAAGTTTCTTTGTCATATGGGAAATTTCTTCATGGATCTGGGCATGTGTGTTGTTCCCAGATTTTAAATATTTCTGCTAACATGTCTACAAGTATCAGATTGATAATGTGTTACTTTGATATATCCCGAAAAAACACAGCTGCAGTCAAACCTACAAAATCAATGCAAAATGAGAAAGCGAGGTGTTTTCTACACTCTCTTGGTTTATGGCTTGAATTCCAAGGATTGGGGAATTGTTTTAAAAACCTCTGTTCAAGAAGCCATCTTATATAAAGACTCACCAGTCTTTATGTAAGCACACTACATACAGCAACAAATTCCTGTCATTTGCTTTAGGAGACATCAGTGCATAGCCCCCCAGAAGTGGTGAGGCAACCTGCAAAGACAGAAAATCACTTTGAGAAAATAATTTCCCCAGGTTTTCAGGCTTGGCCTTTGGTGACCACCTTCTTTTTTTTTTCAGTGATATTCCTATCAGCTAGCTGTATTTTGTCTGTAAACCTGTATGAAAGTTCCCCTCAAAATACCTGTTAGCTTGTTGAGTAATTAAAAAGGTCTTTATCCAAGGGAAACACACATTTACTCCTTTCATCTTTCCCACTGACCAATCCCACTCTCCTCCACTGTGTCATGGTTTTTTGTACCAGATTTAATACAGACTTTTCATATTCAATGAGGTGCTTCCTAACTTCAGTTGAAAGTGACTGTGAAAGCAGATTTTACTGGACAGGAGTAGCCTTCTGTTCTTTTGGGCAAAGAGCCCAAAACATAAAGATAATTTATTAAAAGCTGTAAAATAAATGTTTCAATTAAAATAATTTATACTGGACTTCATTGATTTCCTCTTGTTCCTATTCTGCCTCATGGAGGTTGAACACATGATGTTAATAACTTCCAGAAAGCATCTGTATCAGGGATTTCAATGGTGTAACACTTTTGCCACTTGCAAAATGAGACATACAGTATTACAGTCTAATCTGCTTGCCTACCTTTATAGGAGAGTGAGACAGGGGAGATGTGAAGTACACTTTTCAAAGAACACCCAGCAACATTTCCAAACAAAAGTACTCATGATAATTTGCTCTTTTTTGTTTTCCCCTTTAATCAAAAATAAATAAATACATAAATTAAAAATATTTTTCTAAAATCTTTCAATTCAGGTCCTTTTGTTGTCATACAAATGTCAATGTAGTATGTAAGTACAGCAGGGAATATTAATGCTATCATTTGAAATGAAAAGGCACTGAAGGCCATAAGCTGCTGAGCATACACTGGATCAGAGTGAAATTTTTGAAATTATGTATCTAGACCAACATTGCTTCATAGCTTTTAACCCATTAGCTCATATTAGAACATGAATGAGCCTTTATATTCAATTAGACTCTAACAGGACTTCTACCAACTGACATTTTACAAAGAAAAAAATATGGATTTACATTCATTCTGTACCTGGTTTTGTGGGGAGAGGCACAATGCCTGGGCTAAGATTATTCAGAAACAACACAGTTGAGCACTTAGTTCATAAAAAGAAAGATTCGGAGATGATTATCATCTTACATTTACCTTGGTTCGACAGGCTAGATCCTGGACTTTTGAATTATTATTTTTTTAAAAATAAAATAAATATACCAAAAGAACATAAGGGGTAAATTCAAAGTTTCTGACAACAGCTACAATAAACGAGTTTCCTTAGAAGGGGGAGAATATATATGATAATATGAGAAGTGATCCATAGTTCTTGGATGCAATGGGGGAGAAGTTAGATTGACCAAGTTAAAAGATTCCTATTGCTTCAGTCATTGATTATATATGAATGACCTCAATTCATGCCAATCTTGGATACTGTATTATCCATACACCTATCTTCCTCATTCACCACAGAAACAGAAATCTCAGTTACTTACTGGCTTTTTGCTCCTAATTATTTATTGCCCTGTAACAAAAAGCAGTCTCATTGCACTAGGTACTCAAGAAACACAAAAGAAAACTCTTCAGCGCAAGGAGAAGAAAACTTAATAAGTATGTATGTAAGAAAGAGAGTGAGGATTTTGGCATGAAGAATCCACCATGAGATCTTACTGGGAGATTCATGGTAACAGATCAAAGGTGGGAAGAAATGCATATGGAACATAAAAAAACCCTAAATAACAATATACAATTGATATAGGAAAAGATAAATTGTTTAAATAGTTAACCTGTAAACAAATGCTAAGAAAGTGTGAGCAAGTGTGAATAAAACACCAGATAAAAACCTACTGTACTAATAAAACAATCACTGAATACATATTAAAAAAAAACACAAACACAGACAAACAAACAAACAAACCAGAATAGAACCTCAGAAATTACACATGTAAATACAGAAGCAAACATCAGTGTACCAGAACCCAGCTGATACATTTGTTTCCAAAAGCAATTCCTGCTGAGAGTTTGAGGATTCTTTGCTTGTGGCATCGGTGACATATTATGGCCTGACGCTGACAGAACTGAAAGAGAACAGGCTGCAGTCAATTTGGTGTGTGAGACACCACCAAATGGAACTGATGACTGTTAATGGGATTTACAAGCCAAAAGAAACCTGCTGGCAGCTGTCAGAGAGAAACACTGTAAGTACCATTGGCTTCTGGGCTGAAATGGACATCTCTGGAAGATGCAGCTTCCACCACCTTACCACCAACATAACCAGAAGACAGACTTTTCCTCTCCCAGATTTGTTCTTCAAAGTTTGCTGCACTTCTACTGATACATTCATGAGCCACGATGGTTATAAGTAATCATCATGTAGTGATACCACAAGGGTAAACTTAATTCAGTATAAATGTTACTGTTACAGCAAACATACAGACAGACGTCAACAGAGGATAAAAGCCTATAACTATGGAAAGTATTCCAGTTGTCTCACTATAATCTTTATGTCCTCAAGTTATCCAGATTATTAACATGAGGGAAAAGCACTGATTTGCTTAATTATGCCAGTATTAAATTAACTAAGAATCACTACCATCAGTGAAGGAAAGTGTGATTATATTAGTTTTCTCTGTGATTTCTTTAGAATAATATACAAACTGCTGGAGGAATGCATTCCAGTGAGGATATTGTATCCAGTAATTTTACCAGAATTCAATATATGGTTTTAAATAAGAAAGGAATGTCAATAATAACAAGTAAAACCCTTAAACAAAAAGCCTGAAAATTTGCCTAAGTAAAACCTACATCAGTTAAGGATCAACTTTCTCCCTCTCAATGGGACTGAACAGATCTTGTGACTCAAGGCTTTTAAGTCAGGATGCAGGGCATCTGTGTCATTACCCGTAGTTCTGATAATCTGCAAGATGATTTCCAAATTTATGTTTTCTCACTGTTCTGTTTTACCTTTGCATTATGTTAACTTGCGAAATATTGCACTATACCAGCAGGATTTCCGTAGTTTTTTTTTCTCCTGTAGGCAGATAGGAGGAATGAACCAAAACTTGCTTAAAGGTAGGAGAGTCGGCATACTGTAACAGAAAATACTCCTCTGTAACACTCACCCAACCTGCAACTGCAACAGACCCACGAAATGAACTTACGTGTGCCACTTTCCTATTTTTCCAACACAAAACCAATCTGTGTATTTATCAGATGAGACCAAGACAAGTATTTTACACAAGTATTTCTATAGCTGCTCTTATTTTTCTCTTCCAGTTTTCATTAAGCTGACAGGCAAAGCTTTTGTCATCTTTTGAATACCCACCTCCAAGTCTGGGAAATTGTGAAAACACAAGAACTAGATTAGAATGAGTGTGGAAGTGGAAAAATTCCTGGAAAAATGAAAGGAAGAAAAAGAAAGATATCGTAGAGATGTGTACATGTTGTGTGTATTTTTTTGTAGCCCTGAGAAATGTGAAAGTTATCTTGCTTTCTTGGGGAAAACTAAGTTTACTTCAATTTGTGTTTGACTGCAAGATAATAGTCTCTGAATCAACTACTATGATTTTTTTAAGCTGCACGCCAGCTAGTGCTGAACTCTGAAGCCAGTAATTTTTAATGTGCCAATGAATTTGTGCTCTTAATCTAGTAAAGAAAAAAAAAAAATCAATCAAACAAAAAAGACTCATAACACCCTGCACATTTTAATGCCAAGCGCAATAATACACATTGGAACAACTAACTAAATCTACTTACTCAGTGGATTTTCTGTTACTTAAAGTGTCTAAGTAGGGATCAGTGTCATTTAAAAACCTGTATCTGTAGCTTTACATGCAAACTGTGGTCTTGCAGCATAAATTAATTGGATGAGGTGCTTAGTATAGCTAATGTAGGAAGTCAGACTTAATAATCAGCATGCTCCTGCCTGCCCTTAAAATCTATGAAATGCCAAATAAATACTTTAACAGGAGACCTACTACTGATGGCATTCCCAGGAGAAAAATCTGGCCTTTGATTTTATGTATCTATCAATACCTTAAAGAGATAAGTCTTTAATATATGGTTGTGGTCACACTAAGGCAAATCTCAGAAGTACAGAAGGTAAAGGTCAAATGACACTTAATAAAAATTGCAACACTGGAAAGTAGCGAAATTAACTTTGTTAAATAACAGGTTTCCTCTTGTCCAAAAAAATAGTTGGTTTCTACATGTTAAATCTGTGTCCTTGCCTTAGAAGCCATGACAGACAACAAGCTCTACATTTCACTGGGCTGAAGACTTCAGTAAGGTAAACTCATTAAAGACACAGAAATGGTAGGTGTTCTCCAATGAAAAGGAATTTTATTTCTAACATACCTGTGCAACAAAGTTTGACACAAAATTCCACAATAAGCTTTTAAGATTGATCATAATCAACCGTATTGTAGCATTTGTTTTAGGAAGATGTGGTGTATTTGGGATATGACTTTCAAGTGAAAGGATACAAGGACAACATCAATCGTGCACTGTTTGTCTCAGAAATAGGTGATGTCACAATTTTCATCTTTCTTGTGAAGACAGCACTCTTAAAATTGTCTTTCTGTTGTTAAACAGCACAGGACAGAGAGAAACCTTTTGTGGCGGTGTGCTCTCCCCGGTTTTCCCCCCAACCTTCTTCCAACCCCCCCTCCCCGGCTTCTGCTCAGGCCTTGACCACAGCAACATCGGTTGCGATAAGCTGCAACTGGACTTTGGGGGATGGCTGGTAACATAGCCAAAACACTGTGGGGAGTGGGGACCTAGATACTTTGTTCACATGAAATATGACTATAGTACAATTATCTTACGGTATAAATAGTGGACAGCCCAAGAGCCCTTTGAGCTCTCCGGTATGGCAGCAGGCTGGATCTCCCCTTTTGTGAGGACGCTCGCTTAAGGTTCTACTCCTCGAGGCTGAGAGATTCCTTACCACAACAGATTCTCGGTAAGTGACTAATAGCATGCTAAAACTTTGAAATATTAGCTAAGTAATATAAGGGATTGATTGCGCATATATAATCCTTTAGACATAAACCGTTGACCAAGTCTGGGACTAGGATTGGATCCAGCCGCACCTAGACTCCTCTCTGAGAAAGAGTTTAGAAAGCAAGGGGGTCCTTTCTGAACCTCGTGACTCAAAAGGAGGGTCTCCCTGACAGTTTGTCTGACCCTGTCCTCTATGCAGTAAATACACAAGTGTACCTTGACATCGAACCTCGTAAAATACTGTTACATTCACTATTAATTTTGTTAAATTTCTGTTTCACCTTAATAAATATTTCATTATTTCTCTCTTACGAGTGAAGTCAATCACTCTCTGCCCACGACACCTTTTCCTATTGAGAAATAATATCAGTGGGGTTTTAATTTGCATGTAAAAGGTGTAAATAACCAAAAAAGAAAATGTTTTCTCTAGGTATTTTTTTTTTTTTTTGGAAGTGAGGTAGGAAGCAGTAAAAGTGGGACAACAAAATACCCATAAATCCATCCATTCCCAATTCCTAATATAAACCTGTCTCCTAAGGACCAAACTAAAGCAAAGCTTTCACATGTCTTTCATCTCTTCAACTTGCTTTGGGTAGGAAACTCAAAGAAAACAGCCACAATATTGTTACTTCCCTCACAGAGAAAAGGGAAAACAAACGGAAAGGACTAAAGGACAAAAAGGGCTTAAAAGTTTATTTTCCATGCACTGAGAGTCATGTCTGTGAAAGCAGGGAGTTACATACAGAATGAAGAAAAGTATCTACTTGAACTGGTGTAGAAAGCCAAGCCAATTAACTATGCATGGAATGAGTGGATGCTTTACTTTTAAATGGGTAAGATTTCACCATTATAAAGGCTAATTGGGGGAGCAAGATGTAAAGCTCTACATATGCATCTTGCGTGTGTGCCACACAGATTAAGCTGCATAAAAGTCTCCTATGAGAAAAGAGACTGTATTTAGTTCTCTCTTACATGCTCTCTTCCAAAAGCTGAGATGGGACAACTGTCAAGAAAACTCCCTCGGTTAACTGGAATGGCAAAGGTATGAGAAACAGCACAATACAGGGCTAGTGAAGATGGCTACCAGAGTAAGGGTTGGACATGGAGAGGCTGGCAGAGCAAGAACAGGATGGAAAAATGTTTAGTAGACTGAGGACCCCTGTAAGGCATGGCCAGCAGAGAAGTAGCAGTTAAGGGGAACAGTCAGTAAAGTGAGGTTAAGAGAAATAAGCCATGCTAACAGGTCAGATTGGTTTAAGCCGTATCTCGGTACCCACTAAGTCTTAAAAATCTTTGAACTGTAAGCAAATTATTGCAGAAAGATCAAGAAAAAATAGCTGGTCTCACCAAAGAAAACACAATAATTATTGTTTTTTAAATAATCTAACTACTGATTATTCTCCTCTCAATGCAGTAAAGCTCTACTGTGTAGGCAGGCAGTAGGCAGAACCTGCTTACTTACCTGCAAATCAGCAATGCAAAAGAAAATGGACCTTACGGGAATTTTCAGCTTTCTTTTCAGCCTGAGTTGGCTGAAGTTTCAAGGCAAGAGATACCTAGCTTTACAGAGTGAAGAAATTTAGGGGGAAAAATAACAAAACTGTTTTCCTTATTGAATTAAGTTTAGTTTTGAATAATTGGGGGAAAAAAAACAACTACCACCTCTTCACATGATGCTAGTAAGACCATCTCCCCTTCAGGAAGGTTTGAGAATAGAGCAGTTAGCAAACCATCCATGATATAACAGGTCAGGAATTAATTACCCTCTCCATGGCTTTAGTCAATAAAGGAGCAGAAGAAAATAAATGATAGTTTTCCTGTGCTGCCAGCACCAGCTCAAGACAATCATAGTGTCTTCTTAAAAATGCCAGGCCCAGATTTCTCTGTTTCACTGATAACACTAAATGTAGGCTAACATCAAATTTGGTGGACTGTTGCCTTCTTTGAGAATAGTAACACTGCACAATTTATGCTGATACATTACATGTATACACACACAAGTTTTAAAAACTATAATTACGTAATGTATTGTGTGTTTAAAATACTGTAAACTAAACGTGATTATTACAGTATCATTGCAGGTAATAACACTTCATAAATGTTTTGTGAGACTACATGCATGGATAAATTACTGAAACATTTCTGGAAAATCTTAAAAGAGGAAAAGGAAGGAAAATAGCACTTTTTGAGGACAAATTCAAAGAGTAAAAAATGGGAAAGGGGATCCAATTAGAGCTACTGTAAATTCAGAAAGCTCATTTTCCAATTAGGAATATGACCTGCAAGAGAAAAAAATCCCCAACACCTATAGACGTGATCAGATGAAAGATAATGTGAAAGTGGACTTACTAAGTATAAAGAAAAGCCCCTGTTTAAACAATGGAAAATTTTACAGCTTTTCAGCCTTCTAATGCTGCCCTGATCTTTTTGCATCTTTCTCTAAATTCAGGAGGTGGCTACATCTCTGCAGGAACTGCCAGGAGCGTATTGACTGTGCACCCCCTGTTCTACAGTTGCAGCATCTGTACTTGGTGTAGGTAAAGGAGCTGAATAGATTGAACAAACTCAGAGATATTTAATAATCCCTGACCTCTGTTTCCTTCCAAAACCATGTTTCTACCTTTTCACCTGTTAGCAATGATATCAAAAACAAGGTGAGAGATCATACTCACAACCCCAAATTCAGCAAATGTTTAAGAATATAATTGCCTTCCTATCAGCCAGAAAAGCACCTGATCACATTTTCAAAGCCCAGCTTGGAGGCAGTTCCAGTACAGTTAGAGTAGCTAACTGTAGTTTCAAGTAATTCTTATGCCTAAAGTGAACATTATGCCATACCAGTCCTGGAGGAAAAACAGTTCCCCTTTCTCATGCAGGTCTATAGCTCTCAGTATTTTTTTCCCTGTGCTTTGTTCTGAGGCAGAGGTAGAAGCAAATGGGAACCCCTCTTCCCCCCACTTTTGAAGAGACTGGTCAATTCTGCATATTTTACACCTAGTTTTGATTATACAAGCAAAAGGATACAGTCAAAACCTATTCTTTTCTACCATCACTCCTTGGCAGCTAACAATATACAGAATTCAGACGGTTTGCTGTAATTTATGAAACAGAAAGAAGCAGTTTGTTTTCAAATGTGACTGAGCATGAAGTGCTGATTGTTGGAAAGAAGGGGTTTTGACATGAATTCGATAGGGAGTAAGGGATAGCAAATAACCAGTGAACAGAAAGATGTTATTTTTCAGCATGACTTGACCAAAGTTTTGCAAGACTGATCTTCCTTTCATCATACCAAGATTGAATCAGGTGAGATGTACCAATCCCTTCACTAAAGGTAGTAGCACGTTGTCTACCTTCACCTAAGGATTCTCATAAAATAAATGGATTTCATTGTGTACAGCAGTGTCTTTCAAACTATACAATGATTAGCTGGCTTATTTTTAAGACCAAACATTTCATTTCTGTGACCTGACAGGATCATCACCAACAATATTTTTGTATCTCCATACAGTATCAGGTTCTTGCTCACCACCTTAGAAACGATTACAATCAACATGAGGGTATTTTTTCCTTCAAGTAATTAGAGCTGCCTTTCTATTTCCCCACACATGGAGGCCAACCCATGGTTCATGAGCAGTGTAGGTACTGCAACACCTATAGTTACATTTCATGATTTTTTGGCCCAGCCCAGCTCCACATTAGAGCCAAAAAGCAAGCATGCAGTCAGAAGTGATGAAGACCTCAGGAGGCTGTCTCTTTCCCCGAGGAACCCCACTAGCTCCCCCTGGTAGGTAACACAATTAATATAGGCTATATTTAACTGACACAATCAATGGTGAAATCCATTTCTTGTGCCAGTGCGACAAATAGCAAGGGATATGCATCTTTCATTGCCTTTGGTGCATAAGATAGTGCTAATCATGGAATTGGTTAACTGGGGATGAAAAGACAAAAGTTGGTACCATTATAATTTCAAAGCAAGGTATATATTCTTTCTGGTTCTTCCTCAACCTTCATTTATGAATGATAGATTATTTCTCAGATTCCCTTTAAACTCATTATTAAAATGCAGTTATTTGTACAATGCATGCCACTCAGACTCAGATATTTTCTCCCACAAAATACTGCCTGAGACAAGACTGACCTGAATCTAGAGATCAAAGCAGAGAGGGTCATTATTTTTTTCTTACACTTTGCTGATAAGAGTATTCAAACTGATTAAAGAAGAGTCTTTGAGCAAGCTAGCTAAAATTTCTTCCTCAGATGTTTGAAAAAAATGCAATTTCCTTTTACAGTGGTAATCTATTTGGTCTTTGATTAATTCAACTTCACTGAGAATTTCATTGTGGCAAATCATCGTTTCACATTTCTGAATCAGTATATAAAGTGACTGACTTCAGGCATCCAAACAAGGTGAGCATGATTATCAAAAATTGCTGAGACCAGCAAATTCTGAAGGGAACCACTAACTCTCTGCAGCTCCATGAGGCTGAGTTTTGTTTTACTTAGGAACTTAAATATTGATTTAGTTATTTAACTACAGGTGCCTAAATTGGAAAGGGTTGGCATACCCACCAGTAAATAATTTTAAAATGTGGAATTTTGATGTGAAACACCAGGCAATGGGTTAAATGTAGGTGCATGTACTTTAGGGATAATCTGTTAAGATCCTGAATAAATAGGGATAAATCCAACATTCTTTATGTTCATCTTTATCTGTCTTAGGAAGCTAGTTTTTGTTTTAAATCAATTTTACATGTATCAAATTCTATTTGCATACTAAGTCATTGTGACAAAATCCAGCAATCTGGTTAAATAGTACAGGTGTCAGTAGTACTAATAAGGATGCTTGGTCAGAGGTTAAACAGTATTTAACAGATATGTAAATAAAGCATGATATAACCATTTAAGAACTGCTTTAGCATATTAGTTTAGAGTGCACAAATACTGCAAAGCGTTACATTTTATTTCAATAGTGGCTTAAACACTCAGGACAATAAATCCCTTATTTTTGTCCATTAAACATTTGTGTTATTGTACATTTCATAGAGAAAAAATATGCTATGGAATTTATTAACACCATGACTATCTGGTCATGTCTAGCATTTCAGAACTATATGGACAGAAAGCCTCACTTCAGAAAGCTAGATATTAAGAGTAATAAATATGTAAAATACAACCAACACTAAGAATACAATAAATCATGGAACGTAGTCTGAATTTAATTTAACTTGTGTCCAGTCATCTTTATTCCAGTGTTTTATGGCTTCATATTTGTTCCCTAGAAAATAAAAGCCCAACAAGCCATGAAATACTCACAATCTGCCTCTACTCCCTGTTTTCAGGTCACTACCTGCTTTTGAACATGTACTCTTCCCCCAGCTGCATGGCCTCTGCCCACCAATGAAAAGATCTGCACTGGCTACAGCTGCCCACTGCATATATAGGTGTATACATATATGCATGTATGCCCTCATAGAACACTCAGAGAAAAACCTTCCTTTTACCCTACTGGTTTCCTCCAGAGCAACAGTTTGATGTTGTTCTTCTGACACTTTTAGAAAGCACTACCAACTTAGCTTCCTGGGTAGTACAGGTACCTGCTGGGACTTTGCATGGGATCAATTTGTTGCTGAGCTCTGTGCCACTGGGAGAGAGCCTTGTTATCACTTGGAATTCCTCTTAAGCCACAAGAAGAGCCAGTGCAGTGTTGAGTCACTCTGTGCATTGACCAGATAGAAGCGTTCAATGAGTGATAAAATGATACAGTGCGAGCCAAAGCGTGTTGATACTATGATCGCATTTCAAGGGCAGATTTCCACAGGCCTTGGAGAACATCCCATAGTGACCTCCTTCAGAAGTCAAGCTCTACTTAATTTTGCACACAACTGACTTCGAAAAGACAAAATCTCCTTCCTTAAGCTAGGAAAGGACTAGGCTGGAAAGACCTGGATAGAAGGGAAAAAGCAATGTGCATAGAAAGCAGTACCTAGTTCTTTATCAGCTAAACGTCAAGCTTATTTTGAAAGGCAATTTTCTTCATTCCTTGTAGCTTTTTTTGCCTCTTTTCTCATCTGGCTGCAGAAACAGCTCAGGAATATAGGTTTAGATGGTTGCACCACAATCTTTCAATCTCCTCTCAAGCAAGACTACATGGAGCCCTGCTTTATGGAGACATGAGTAAATACAGAGCCAGGGCAGCAACATAGCTCTACAAAAGCTGAGGCAAACGGCAAGCTAGGGAGACTTCAGAGAGGAATAGAGTGACAGACACAAGAGCCAGAGAAGTGAATGTGTCATTTATCTAGCATGAGGTAGGCCATGTCAAAATTCGCCAAGTGAAAACAGACTAAGAAATGTACGGAAGTCATGCTGAAGAAAACCTAAGAAATTCCATATGTACAGAAGTGTCCCACTGTATACAATTACAGTCTCTCTTGCCAGACATTTTAAAGACCAATTCCCACTGGAAGTGGATGGTAAGAGAAAGATAATTGCATATGGACTTAATTACATAGCATGCATTAGAGATAAATGGTGCTCTCATTTTCCAAAGCAAATAATCATGATTAGTATACGGCCCTCAGAATCTTTAATTGCCTTTGAGTAATTAACCATTTCTCCTTATACTGTGTTCAATTTAATTTGTGCAACAATTAGCAGAAATAAAATGCAGAAGTAAAAATAGTCAGGTTTTCTCTTTATTTATTTATTCAGATTGGGAAGATAAATCATTCCAGATTTTAAAAGCTGTTTTCTTCATTCTAGTTATTAATTTCCTGATATTTATTTGTATTTACTGTTGTTAGTACAGAATCACCTTGTAAATTCACATATTAAGAAAGTCAGCTATAACCATTTTAATGGTTTATAAATTAGTAAAGTAATAAAAACAAAATAAATGTATTCTGCATCAGTGTGTTCTTCATTTGCTTTTATGCTGCTGACAAAAATTTAGTTTTTAATTATGATACTATTTAGCGATGCATTGGCACCATCATTGGAAAAAATAATAATAAAATCTTAATAACAGGAGATTTTGCTGTGGTGCCACACTACTAAGCACGCTCAGAGAAGCAAGACAGAAACTGCCACTAATTTGAGTGGCTATATGTATTTTAATGCACTGTAGATTAGCTACATTTTGGTGTAGATTTTTTGTTTCTACAAAAGAGATGGAGTACTCTCAGTTGAGTACATTTTACAATATCAGCTTGAGCTTTGTGTGTCCTTTCCTTTCTCATAAACTAAATCTATCATAGATTTGGTTTTTTGTGGAAAGTAAATTTTATGAACATAGTTTTCTACTGTCATAAAGTGGAAATTGTATTCAGCAGCAGGGACAGAAACCAATAAACGCATGTTTTTCTCTATTGTTTCAAGAGTATGTTACAAGACTTTTAAGTTGAATCCCCCCCTTCTTGGTTTTTTTTTCAGTTCTGGGGGTCCAAACAAGATTGAAAGTCCTTTCTAGTTACACTTCTTTCTCCTTTCACATGTTTTCTCAAATTATTGGTGTCTCTTATCAATATCATTTAGCCTCTACAAAGAAATACTTGTTTTAAAATGAGGCAGCTGCTAGATGTGTATCTGTCAATTAAGCCAACATAGGTCCATGACATTCTTGCTCACAAGAGTAGAGCAGATGGCAGCTGCGGTTCCATCCCTGGACTGATGCTCCTTGAGGATGGGAGAGGCTCTTCTGTGTACACTGACATTGTTAATGAGCATCAGCACCAGTCTTGCAGTAACAGTCTTTACATATTGGTAAAGATACAACTATAATCCCTTTCAAATTTAGCTCTTCCAGTAGTTTTGCATGTATGTCCTATATATATGACAATCATTTAAGGAGGCAGAGTATTACAATTACCGCAAAGTTGCTATGTTCTATCTTCAACTGGATAAATGTTTTGCATTTTGTCTGAATTTGGTAAAACATTGGGTTAATTAAACTTATATGTAAGTTTTCTTCTAACATATGCTATGCTTATTTCAGCTGGTCTGAATTAAGTTTACAACGACTGGCTATAACTTTATATATTCTAAGCATAACTCAAAAAGGCAAAACACAGGTCTATTCTGAAACAGCCCAAAAACCAAGGATGAGAGAGGAAAAAAACCCCAGTGATTATTTGATCTGAGACTGACAGCACACGGTTCATTTCATGACCAAAGAAACTACTGTCAGTCTTGTAAGTGTTCCAAGCTGTCTGCAAAACAGTCCATGAATAAAATGTAGAAATAATAGAATAATAGAAATAATAAGAATGTATATAGTTAAACATAAATACAATACAATCAAATCTTGTACATCTCAGGCGGCATATCCACATATATTACCAAATGCTCAGTTTCAAAGCTGCGCAGTACAAAACTGAAGTTAATTGAACAGGGTCCCTTGACCTCACCACAGAGCTAATTCAAATGTTCTATTTCCTAATTTTCATTTTTTGAGATAACTTTATTTATCCTCTAAGGCCTTTTAATATTGCTTTGTTATGTTTCTTTCAAACTGGCTTAGCATCTAGATAGAAAATTCATCAGTGTTCAGAGTTTTTTCTTCTGTGAAAGCATCCAATACTTCTAAGATCTACAAGTGTTGCTTACAGTGATAAATGGCAGAGAGATCATGAAATGTGGAACTAAGACAGATTTCTTACACTCTTTTTAAAAGAGACAAAGTATCTGAAAATATTTCTAGTGCAATTAAAGGGTTCTATTGTACCCTCAAGCACAGCCCTGAGCAAGAGTTAATGTTTAAACCGTTTCACCTCTGTCCTTGAGATGTCAGTACACTTTAACTCCTGCAAGACACATTTTTTTTCCACTTGTCACAGATTTTTTGCTAACAGTATGTCAGAAGAAGGACAGGATAAAGTCAGAGAGAAAGTGAGAGCCTGCAGTTGTTACTAATTACATAGTCCTGTTGGACACATCTCCCAATTTTCTACAATTGTCAGATTTTGGGTGGGGGTGGGTTCCTATTTGAACTGAGGTAAGTTTTGTCTCTTGAAAGTCTGTATCACTTGATATCAAATTATTCACCCCGCATTACACAAAAAGACTCACCTCAAAACAAATACCAAAAAGGCTCCAAAGCAAAAGGTATTTGTAATAGATCAATTAATTATCTCTGCAAAGAATACAACGTATGGAACATAAAATGGCTGTAGGGAAAAAAAAAAAAAAAAGAAGGAAGATCCTCTTTCCTCTATGGAGGAAAGAAATAACCTTTTCTCTCCCCTGTATGAAGTTGCACTTGATACATTATTCAGTAAATTCATGCAATGTTTCTAGGTATTAATGACAACTCAGTGAAATGGTGATCTTAATTAATTCAAAGCAAGAGAAATTAAAGACATCCTAATGATCCATACCATTAAAATGATTCACCTAAGGAAAGTCATGCACTGTGTTACTGCCATGTCTCACGCTAAGGAGAGCCACTGCAGTGGCTGCTGGAGGAATGGTGACGGCAGATGGAGCAGTGGCAAGCTGTGAGGTGGCGATGTCTGCAGTCTGACGTGCTGTGCCGTGGCCAGATCCCCTCACACCTGCCCCTCAAAAGCCAGAGGAGTCTCTGACAGAGAAAAGCAAGGCCTTAAAAACTTTCAAGTAACACTGCACATCCTCCCCAGAACAGAAGTCATGGTTCAGGGAACCTCTATTAGCTATTGCCTGTCCTTAGCTGGTGATAAAGTCTGGAAGTCAGAAGTCTGAAGTTCGAAATTACAGGAGCGATTATCTTTTCATATTTGCACATTCAGTGCCTGAAACACAGTATTCTGGTCTCTGCCATGTCTTCTAGATACTTATGTAATAAAAAATAGCATCTGCAAGTGCCCACAAAAGTAGCCATGCTGGTTTTTGCTGTAGTGTTAATGTTCATCTGGCATGTTAAAGCAACAAGTATAAGCAAGTCTAGAAAAACATCATAGCATTTTCTAGTCTGATGTGCAAAGGTAGAAGAAAAGATCTAGCTATCCTTGATTATTTAGTAAAATCACACCATAAAGTGGTAACATGAATACAGACAGCACAGAGATGAATGAGCAGAAAATGTCAGAAAGTCTTTTAGAAAGTGGCAGGAATAAAAATGAAAATCAAGGAACTGAATTATGAATTTTTAGCTATCTTATCAAGAAAGAAGTCACAGATGGTCCGTTGAGGAATCAATTATGGATGTAAGGTCCATGATCCAAAAGCTTTGTGCCAGTGAGATGAATCTTAAAGGTGTGATAAATGATGATAATATTAGGAGGGAGATACGTAACACAGGAGAAAAGATAAAGTGAAAATGGCCTGTAGGATGGAGCCTCGCTCATTTGTCACAGCTGTTACAGAAGACACAAAAATTGCCTGCTAATCCCCCTCCCACCCCACCTCCTAGGCCCAGTCAGGTCCAACTGCTTCTATATTCTGAAACTCTGCCTGAAGTAGCTGTAATTTCAATATGCTTTGGGGAGCAGTCACCATCAGTTTGGGTAGCCTATCCTTTTCATTAATACTGGTTACACATTAACTATTCTCTTACTTCAGTGGAAACATTTTGGAGTCTTTTGGCACGAAAAAAAACCCCAAACCCAGCAGCTTCTCAAGTAATCAGGACATACTCCAGGAAAGTATAGAGGACTTTCATTCAGATTTCCCTTCACAAAGCTATCATAAAGTTATAGTGACTCAATACATAACTGCATAGTCTATGCAGAGAAGAAAAGTTTCATTAGGTAAGAATAAGGACAAACCATAAGAGTTCTAACATGAACAGAGAGTGAAAAATGAGAGGAAAGAGCACTCTCACAGATAGTGATTTCTGTTTCCTTGGCCATTAATTCATATAAATTTAAGGTAAGAGTTCAGAAATGCTGGTGATGTTGTTTATGGAAGATTCCAGTTAATTTCAGCATTTGCTAAATTTTTAAGGAATTGTTATTCCACCTGAAATATGAAACCTCAGTAAATTTAGCCTGAATTGATTATAAATTCTGGCAACTCTAAAATTACATTTTTCAATAAATAAATTACTTGCTGATTTGTATTTTTACTTTTGCTGCCCAGTGGTGGGCATGCAACTTTACTGGTGGTGACTGTGAATGGAGAATAGTGTGGAAGCAGATGAGATTGAAAAATAACACAATATAGAGCCTTTTTATAGGAAATACATTTTCTTACACAATGCAATCTGAGTTGGATTTTCTTCTGGAAAAAATTGCCTGAATATCTGTTGTCCAGTTCTCACAATATCATATTGCTTGTTTTTATCTGTAAAAGGTAAACATGACTGTTTACAACTTATGAATAGCAATAGACCAACAGAAAATATTTCAAAGTCTGTGCAACTAATTTCTTTTCAACTGAAAACTTGATGTACTGTAAAGGCCCAACATCTGCTGCAATTTGACATGGGGGCAACAACAGATTATTTCTACTGCTGCTCAGCAAGGAGAAAAATAAGTCATTTCTGTGGTCTTGCAACTGCTACTGCATTTGCAGCCTCATTTCTTCTACCAAGGAATCCTAACTGCTCTGCAACTGGAAATTCTCCAATATTAAGAACCGAGAATATATAGACAGCAGTGAACAGGGACCTTCTGAAAAATCACTTCTCTTCCATTTCTACAAGCCAGCAAATCTCTTAGTGAAAAGGTCTAGGAAGCCTCCGATTAGAGTAACAGAAAATTAGCCCTTGGAGCTTGTAGGAATCATGCAGGCTGACGACTGCATTCAAACACTGGCTCCACCTTCTCCTTGGTGCAAAGATTAACTGAATGTCTCAGTCAGGCTCAGTAAGAAGACTGCTAGAATTATTCGAGTACTGAGATAGTCATAAAAAGAGGAATAACAGATAATAGCAAGTATGTGGGAAAGCACTGAGAGAGGTTTAGTCTGCTTGTACTAAACAGACAGCAGTGAACAGCACCTACGCAGAGTGGGTGTAGAAAGGAAGACAGAAATCACATGCTGCAAGGGAGCAGGCAACACATTTTCCATTTAAAATATCTTGTAAATCACAGATGCCTTTGGAGCACAGGTTCAGAGGAAAAAATAAGAACAATTGATTTTTAAAATGTATTACAAATAACGTGGAAGTAGGAGTATTATACATAAGTTTCTGACTGCAGCACACATGTTTTTGCTCCCCCCTTCCCCCAGTTACATTATGAGAAAAAAAAATCTCAAAGTCAAAGGGCTCTGCTAAGCTATGCATCCTGAATTCAGTTTACAGGAACATGGCACGAGGCAAGCCCACAGAACTGTGAATGTCAGATTTTAAGCTACATGTAAATAAACCTACAAAGCATCCAAATAGTCTCCAGTGTAGGAGTTTAACAATTTGATATAAAAAGCTTTACTCTGGGAAGCTGAATCTTAAAATAGAAATATTTAATGAATATTTGTATGGCATGTAGTAAGTAGTAAGTGTTTTCTTGCATGGAATAATGCCAGCTGTATTGGAAAAAGTTAAGAAACAACAAACCCAATACATATTCATTTTTGATCTAGTTTTGTTTTCAGAAGCTGTCTGCTTTTATGTTATCTTGTGAAAAATGCTTAAAAATTACATACGGGCCAATCTTTTTTTTAAAAAACTGTTTAATTTTTGTGTGATTATTTCAGTTCCATTAGGAGGTGTTTTACTATGAACTTCACTAAAAGGACTGTAGAGACTGCCATCTCTGTTTTTCACTCTTCTTCATTCCCCACACCCCTGTTCTCACTGGGCATGCTTTTGTTTATCTTGCTCTCACTCTCTTCTGTTCTTTCTAGCACTCCCTGGAAAAATAATATACTTCCATTCCCGGAAAGTAGTAAGCCCATAACAGCCTAGGACCACCCTTGGCTAGCAAAAGGGAAAATAATATTTGAAGACTGTATCATTGTATAAATCATATAAGGAGGACAAATTAGGCTGTACATACTCCAGCCTTATGCTGACCTTGTACCAACAGAATAGGAGATGCGAATGGCTCGTTGCCTCCCTGTTCAGGGGGAGCTCCATTTAGATCAGACAGGGTGCATCTACACAGCATGGGACTTTGCCCAGGTAACCCCTGAGGCTTCTGTGGTGAGTCTCTGTCCCTAGCAATTGCTATTTTAATTATTATTTCTTCAATTCAAAGTGTCTGAAACAATGTGAGGGCTGCACTACTGCCCACTGGAACAGTGCTTCTTTTTCATCATAACATGGGGCAGAGCACAGGAGTGATTTGTTTGTCTGGGGGCAACAGGGTCCCACACAAGAGAGCTGGAGGGCTGTGGTGGCTGGTGAAGGGTGTTGCTCTGGTGTCCTCTCCCCACAGTGCAAGTCAGAGTCTACCCTCAGTGCTAACATGCCTCCAAATTCTGTCTCGGAGAGAAAAGACATATCAATCCAAAAAGATATTTCAAGCATGAAATTATATATGTGAAGTGTGGAAAATCAAGGAACCAGGAATAAACCAGGAGCTAATGTTATTTGATAGTACAGACACACTCCTAGACAGCCTTAAATATATTATCTTCCAAATTCTGAGTATCTTTCTTTTTTTTTATATTTATAAATACCAGAATACCTGTAGCCTGACTTGTTAAGAGTGCTGTGATATTTACCTCCCCCTGCAATGGGGATCTGAGTGTTTTAGAGTGGGTCACTTCCTTCCTTGTTCATCCTTAGAATATCCCATTTAACACCATCCTCCCCTAAATTTTTTTCTTAGCCCTGCCAGTCTTTTCTGAATCTCATCTCTCTGGTGTCTCAAACAGTGACACTGCCTGAGCATCAGTACCCCAAAAAAATAACAGATTTCAGCACTGGAATAACACAGCCAGGTAGGGGCAGACTGTAAATCCTAAAGCTGACTCCTAAACTTTCACGTACTACCTTGTCCCATCCGTGGCTCAGAAGACATGCAAAGAAGCCTTATTCCTCTCCTGCCTATGGCATACTGAAGAGGTACCACCCCCACTGGGAGCTTCCACAAAGCCCAAGAAAGCACTTTACCCAGGCTTGGACGCCCCACAGCTTTCAACATTAAGAACAGGACTGTTACTGATAGTGGATTAATGGAACAAAAGGGCACTCAAAACATAATAAAACAATTTATTGATTTATTTCCACAATTAGCATTAGTTTTCTCTCATATCTCTCCATAAAATAGACTGTCATGGTTTAAGCCCAGCTGGCAGCAAGGACCATGCAGCCAACGCTTACTTCCCCACAGTGGGATGGGGGAAAGAATCAGAAGAGTAAAAGTAAGGAAAGTCGAGAGTTGAGATGAAAACAGTTGAATAAGTAATGCAAAAGCTGCACACATAAGCATAGCAAAACAAGTAATTCATTCATGGCTTCCCATAGTCAGGCAGGTGTTCAGCCAGCTCCAGGAAAGCAGGGCTCCATCCAGCATAACAGTTAGCTGGGAAGACAAATGCCATAACACCGAACATCCCCTATTTCGTTCCTCTTCCTCCAGCTTTATATGCTGAGCATGATGCCATATGGCATGGAATACTCCTTTGATCAGCTGGGGTCAGCTGTCCTGGCTCTGTCTCCTTGCAGGTTTTTGTGCACTCCCAGCCTCCTTGCTGGTGGGGTGGTGTGAGAAGGAGAAAAGACCTTGAGTGCTTAGCAACAACCAAAACCACCACTATGCTATCAACATCACTCTCATCCCAAATCCAAACCATCGCACTATACCAGCTGCTAGTGAGATAGTTAACTCTATCCCGACTGTAACCATGACACAAGGTGACATACATTTCCTGACTGGAAAGTTAAGTCCTACAAACTTACTTGTTTTTCATAGAGCTGTGGTCATACAGCTCTCTGTGTTCAGTAATACTCCCTTTGAATTAATCTCACAATGTTATATCACCTCTGTTGTGGCCTGAGTCGTCTCTCTTCAATACTCTACACAGACTATGCTCTTTAATATGTAAGTGTAGCCAAATCAGTGGCCATAAATCTTGATAAGTAAGATATATAGCCTATACTGAAAATTATTATGATACAGAACAAGTAGGAGAATGGCTGCATGTAATGGCTACACGAGTTATCAGGAAGCAAGCTAGGCTGTAATTTTACAGCATGTCAGCTACTCTGCTAAAAGCAGTCTCTGCCTCTGCTCTTTTTCTATGGTGTAGAATGGTTTGCCCACTTTAATTTCATTGAACTACCTTGCATTTACCATGGGATAAAAGCACACACACAGGGTACTGCCAGGTATCTATGTGCTATAAACTGCAGTCCAGTTTAACTCACAATAATTTGTTCTTCCAGCAATGCTCAAAATATTTTTCTTGTCTGGAGCGATGCCAAGACAGTTGGAGGATACTTTTCAATAAAATGAAAAGCTTTTGGAAAGTCAACAATGCAGTACTGCAATTAGTTTTTTCATTAAGTGATTCTTACAGTCTCATAGGAAAATCCCCCAACATTTGCGAGTAGTTCTATATTTTTTCCTTCAGAAAATTGTTGTCATCACAGACAAAGAAGCTGCCATTTCCCCCACTTTTTTTGACTATGTGTATTAGAAAGTTTACTTTCCACAGAATTGGGAGTATCAGTAAAATAATCTATAAACATTAAGCCAGCATAATATTAAACATCTCTGCAAGATTCAAAAAAGTGTAGTGCTTTGTAGAAACATTTAGTTACTGTCAACTATTTTTGAAAAGTGACAAGAATCCTTTTTAATGAAAAAGCAATTTATTCAATAAGAGGAATTATCTCAATAGCACTGATGTTGAAGGAGACTACAGGGCTAGGGGACAGCATGCAAGAAACATGGCAGAAAAGATAACAGGTGCAGTGTTGTGCTGCTTAAAAAAATATCAAGAAGAAAAACATTCAATTTTCTGCAGCTTAGGTGTATTTAACACACCTAGTCATATATAACTGGGGAAAAAAAAAGTGGCTCCTCAGGTACTTCTTAGGTATACACCAGTTTCAATAAAATTTTTACCATGAACAATTTTTCAGGTGTAGGTATCAAGATTTTCTGTGTAGGGAAATTTAGCAAGGAAAGCTTCCATAGTTATGTTTTCTATAATCCAAAGAGTCAGGTTGACTTTCCTCTTTTGCAAAAATTTTAGTACAGAAAGTAATAAACTGAGGGGGTCGGGGGGCAGTGGCCAGGAGGCAGGCAATCCTTGAATCCTTGCTGTTCCTGAACAGAGATACTCATCTTTGAATTGGTGCTACCATGAAGTTATTCAGAAGCTATTGTGAGAATATTCAAATTCCAACAAATGGTGTATAAAGCAAGAATAAATGCATTAAATATGTATACATTAATGTAACAGTGGCTAGGGGAGCCTAAATATTGGTATGTTCTTTCAGACAGAACGTCACAGTAATAATAGAGTTGAGAGGCCGGCAAATAAGTCATGTTTAACTTCAGATGGCAGGAGATGTATAGGTTAGATATATTAGCTATCATGACCCCTTGTCAGTAAGAGTAAAAGCAAGGCCTCTTTTTCTTGATACAATTTTACATATTGAAGAACATCATAAATTCAAACATTTCATTAATATGCTTTTTCTTCAGTACTTTTAGCAAGATGGAAATATTTTTCCATTAGTTAAGATGCATTAAACCGAAAACCAGCTTCTGTCCTATTTTCTCATCTACTTTGTTATCTACCTTCTACAGTACTTCCAAGAAACTTGCTATGAACAGTGACTGGGTAAAAACAATGGGAGTATTCAGTAGGTTTCTGTGAAGCAAAGGTGCACCAAATGCCCTGATAAAAGGATCTGCAGCACATGAGAGTCCAACAGAGTGTAATACAGAGCCCCTGTGTGACTGAGCTCTGACCTGGCAGCATCCAAGCCCCCAGCACCTGAGTTAATGTGAAGAGAGTGCAGCCTAGGGCTGAACTAAGTATTTCAGCATGAGCCTTACCTGGGGAGATGCTACATCAAAGTGCTGCAGGTAAGACCCAAGTTTTTTTTCATCGATTCCAGTGCAGGACAAAATGAAAACAGAAAATAATCTCCCAGTAAACTCCATCCAGACAAACTAATCCATTCCAGAACACATTTGTACAGATGCATTCCATGTCCAATCAGGCCAGCAAGTATTACTAGATGTCAGACTTGTTGGCTTTTTGTGCCTGAAAGACAGGTGAAAACAGACACCTACAAATGTGTTTTCAGAGTTGACAATAGAACCATTTCTTTTCCCACTGAATACTCCTGGCACAGTATCCCATTATTTTTTTTTTTTCTTTTCCTTTCTTTTTAAATAATATCATCTGCAGGACCAGCTTTGAGTTACAATGCACAAGACATTACACAAAAAATAGACTACTTAAATATTTCATAGACTACGTGGGTAACGTAGACAAGATACGCAACCACCACACAAAGGCATGGACTGTCTTGGTTATGGCAGGCCATCACAGAGCAGGCCAGGGTGGCCATTGTGTCATAATCTGGGGAAAGACACATTTCCAGATACACTTCAATAACAGGTTAAAATATACTGCTTGCTTTTTTGACTATACTGCAGAAGGTCTCCAAAATTACTCAAGTGATTTCTGTGGGTTTTGTTCCCACTGAAAATCAGCAATATTTGTGTTCCTAAGTCACTTCAGATTTTATAAAGAATGAGTATATTAAAGCAAGTTCTTCACAGGGAGTCCTGGCATTTTAGATAGACCTTTTTTCACTGCTGTAGGACCAAATCTACAAACTTAGTTATATGCTTTTCACTAAAATATCATGTTACCATGTCTGCAGAAAACCGTAACAGACTGCATCTGAGAAGTAAACACCAAGAAATGTTCATAAATTTTCCTTAGGTCTCTTATTCTTCATATATTCTATATGGCATATAATTTTGAACAAACACATTGAGTAAAAACCTTCTGTTCATTGACAATTCTTAAGCAAAAACAGTACCAGAAAGAATTAATGGGGAAAAATTAATAATAATTACCCATAATATTATACTTTTCACTAGCAGTTATCAAAGTGGTATCACGATTCCGCCCCACCACCACCACCTTTTTTTTTCCTTTTCAGTTAAGAAACTGAAAAACAGAGAGATAAAAAGATTATTGAAAAGCCAGAAATAAAACCTCAACAAAACCTCATTGTCCCTTCCTGAAAAGGCTAAAAATACTGAGGGGGAAAAAAAACGCAAAAGATACTGAATAAAAATAGCTGGTTGTTTTTTTTTTTTTTTCCCCTGCACACAATCTTTAAATGATTATATTTTTTATTACAATGATCATGAGCATTTTACTAAGAAATTCAGAAATATTTATACATTCATCTTTCTTCCCTGGAGGATTTTTAACAAAAAATTTTGGCAAGATAGTGGGTACAGATAAAAGTGCATGAATCATACTCCCATGACAGGAAAAAAAACACTTTTAGTTACTTCTCTCAAGTCTGCATTTGAGTATGCAACTGGCTCAGATAAAGCAATGAATTAACTTACTTTTCACTAGTTAAAGGAGAACCATGAGACTACTTAGTCTTCTGTGATGAGTAATAAGGGCTGAAAACAATAAATTAACATATAAAGTAGTTCAGCCTATTTTATAAACGACAAAATCTGGTGGGCACAGGTTTCTCTATGGCCATTTTTATTTTTAACACTATACATTACATATTTTAAAATTTACGTTAAAAGCTACATGACATTGCTGAGCAGACAGAAAGTCACATAGGACATCCTTTTCACAGATGATTCCAGCTCACTCTAAGGGTAGAGTAAGACCTTCATGTCTGTTTCTCAGCAGGTAGAGACCTCTCAGTAAAGAGGTACCCTGCGAAGGCAAAAGCATTGTCCTTCTTTCTCATCAGCAGTAAGGCGCAGGGAAAGTGAGCATGCACAAGAGCAAGGCAGCAGTAGAAACTTGCCATGAGATCTTCTAAAAAGGGGAGAAGACTTGGTAAGCACAAAATAGGTTAAAACCCACACTGTATTCTCCAGCTTTGCTCTCCTGCACTCAAAATTGTTGTCAAAGAGTGGAAAGTGCTCCATCACGTTCAACCAATGGACAAGTAGCTGTGAGACTACACATCCCTTGCATGGCCTCTGAAACCCCGTTCAATGGAGAGAAGCCAGGCTGTCAGTGCAGAGAGGGGAGCTAGTAACTGCAGGAGACCATGAGCCAGTAAAGTGCGTGGTGGTATACAGCTGCATTACTGGAATACATATAGAATAAGTGTATGGTCCAAACCATAGACTTTCTTCAAACCAAATTCAAAAGTATCAATGGGGATAGGATAAAGTGTATCAGAGGACAGATTTAAAATAAGTGTATGGTGTTAGAAGAGAAAAAATCCAACTTCTGGCAAAGACCTTACAGGCATAACTTTATTTCGCTTTGAGTCCTCACTCATCCACACCATCAAGAAAGGATACATTCACACTGATCTTTCACATACTTTTAGTATGAAAGATACAGGTAGGATAAAAGCATTCTGTTTGATTCAGGCAGCTCAGACCAAAGGCATTTCTGCTGGTGACTAGACCGAGCTTGAAACTGATGTCTGTAAGCAGTCATTAACAGTTTGATTTTTATTGTTTCTTCACTTTACTTAAAACTGTTTCAGGAACTGAAGAAGATATTCCGGATAGGAGAAAACTGACACCACTGATCTGGCAATCCAATACATATGCCTTGCGTTGCTTTTTTCAGTTGTTCTCACTGCGTTTCTTGCTCTTTTTATGCAGCAATTTTATACCACTATATAGCAAACTTCTATGCAGGAATAAAAATAAAGAATATGGTCCAGTCACCTAATCTGTCCCTTACACCCCAAAAGAAAAGAAGTGTGTTATTTAAGCTGTTTTCAAATGCCTACTCAGGCAACTCCTCTATATCTCTGCTATGTACAAGGAGGTAACAGCTCTCCCTGCAGTAAAATATTTGCAGTTTGTAATGCAATTATTCTCATAAAGCTTGTTAGAGATGGAAAATGCAGGAACACTTAAAGGGGACAACTGCCAGTAATCCAACTTTACCAATGGTGGGCTGAAGTCTAGTAAGGTTCATTAATGTACTCCAAATAATAAAGTAAATTGGTAAAAGAAGTGATTCATATAACTTATTATTAAGAAGTGATTCATAATACTTATTTAAATTTTCTTTCAATTTCCTTTGAAAAAAAATTATGAACTCAAAAGCTAAATGTTCCATTTCTCAATGAAAACTGTTTTGCAGGACCTGTGAAGATTATCAGCTTTTGAATCTGAGAAAAATAAATGGACAATAATAATTTTGGATTTATTGATATGTGATTTAAATTGCTTTAAATTTCCTATTGATGAAAAAAAAAAAATTATTCACATACTTTTATAAGGTTCAGAGGCCCTCTGAACACTTTCAGTCCTGAAAGATAAACTTGTGCTATTCTGGTTTGTTTGTTATGACTTTTTGTACTGCCAACCAAGCTACCTGAAGAGTTCAATTTCCACTAGCAGAAATACTGATCACAAGATAATTGTTTGAAATAAACAACTTCTTACTCTCTCTCTCCAAAAGGCTTTTTAATCACTTTAAGATCTTATTAGTTGCTCCTTCCTGGTGCTAAAGCCAAGAGTCCAAAGATACTATATTTTCTACCTAGTATTTGTTGCATGAGTTGTTAGCATCTAGATGTAGAACTCTGATCCTCACTAGACAGAAAGAATTTGCATGCATGTGATTAAAAGATAAATAACTGTGTTGGTCTCAGCTGTGTACTGTGTTAAGTTAGAAACATGCTACTGAGAAGGCTTTTTTTATGTAGAACTTACATATTCTGTTAGAGCTTGAAATAAATGCCCTCAAAGTATATATGGTAGAGAGTGTTTGTTGCAATGAATTTGGAGGAAACTCTTAGGAATAACAAGATTTTTCAAAAAACCATCTTCGTTGAATTTTGAGTCCCAGCCTCATCTAAAAGTACCATTTTTTTTGGCAGCTGAACCACGATGCTTTCAAATCAGTAAGATTATGTGACACCCATGGCTGAGCTGGGAGTTGAAATTCCTCCAGTCATTCCCTTGTTCAGCCTGTTTCTGAAGTCTTGTGAAAGCTGGCTACTTGTTTTCCCATCTCTTACTTACTGGCTGGAACGCAGCCAAACAATAAGCATTAACTTATTTCTGACTTCTTAAGAACAACTGTGTCCCAGGTACCGAAGAAGTCCCAAGGCTGCCCAGGCACATACGGCTGACAAAGTAAATGCACCCTAACTGTGAGAAAATAAGGAAATCCAAGGAAATGTTAGCGTTATATTAAGCCTAGAAATATTCCCTGTTTAATGCCAGTTTGTTTCACTAAGTTTATATTTACATTCTATGTGTCAATATTTCAATTTCAAAGTCTACTGCAGACCGTTTATTCCTGTTTTAGTAGTCCTGCTTCAATATTGTGTAGCTTAATTTAAGTTTTAGGCATTACTCTGCTATTCAGGAAGTCTTTTCTATTTTAGCCCATTACTAAAGAAAATATTTGAGGGAGTCTGGAACAAGGGAGATAAAATATACATGTCAATAATGGATGAGAAATTTAATGATAGGTATAATATTTCTGAAAATCTAAGTTGAGTTCAGTTATTGTTACATTCCTCTTCAAAGGTTTTCTAAAAATACATTCTAGGAAGATATGATGCTGGTTTTCTTATACTAGACTTATACCCTCCTCTTAAGAATGTGATAGTTCAAGTTTTCAATGACACTCAGATCTATGTTAGCCTCGTGCTCCACCTAAGCATGTAAATACTACATCATATATATCTTATCTCTCTTCAAGCATGCACAGAACTCTTAGAAAAGACACCAACAATTTCTAACAGTTGGATATTCCCAATTTCTTTGCAGGCTTTTGATATCACTCCAGCATCACAAACAGCAAATTATATACGTATTGCATTTTGTATATAATAAATGCATGAAGAAAGAAAAAAAGTAAGGTCTAAACTTTCAGATACATTGATATGTTTTTAGTTCTTTAGCTTTTTGTGGAGACCCAAAGACAGTTAGGTGTGTTGTTGTTAAGTCCCATGATCCTCAAAAAAGGAGGGCATTAGAATCTTAATTTTTGGAAGCTGCCACTGACACTGATGTATCTCCACACTTGATGATAATACCAGGCAAGTCTTCAGATTCTGAATCTCAATATTCTTGCTTAAGTCTGACTAAAAACTGCTGTAGCTTTGCTAAGAAACTTCTGACTGAATAAAGCTTGCCTTTATGGTCTGTTAATCTACCTTCAGAACCCGTGTTGCTTATTATCATGTAGCACTGGCAGTAGATATCTAAAGTGGACCTCCGAAATCTGAGGCATCCTATGTTTTTAGGAATGTGAGCAAAAGAATTTCTACAAGGTCAAAGAAAAACCCTAACTTTCTAGCTATGAATACGCCATAGTTGCATTCTGTGGCCACTCCAAATGATTTCTTGGTAGCCCATTCCTAATAACAAGGACCAAACTTCAGAGCTCTCAGAACCGGCACACTCTGAAAACTATGGAAGTTGGAAAAACAATACTTTTGTTCTAAAAATGCAATGCTTAGGTTTTTTTCATCACAGAGAAAACCATTAAGTCACCTCACCTGGAGGTAGGTAAATGCCAAATCAGACAAATCAGTGTTATCAATATTAAAGCTATTTAATAATGTATTGTTTGGAACCTTCTCTGGGTTTTTTCCTTTCAGTCCGTAGGACTTCATAGTGGCAGTGATTCAGAACAGAGAGAGGCAAAGTAGTTTCCCTGACAACAGAACTACAATTTGATGCATGAGATATAATTAAAAGGTCCAGGACATCTGCCTTGCAACCCAGCTCTCTTCTTATTATAACGCTTCACATCATAGATCACATGGGTGATCAGGCACCTGTACTCTGTTTACTCTTTGCTTTCCCTAGTCATGCTGAAGAGCAGCAAGTAGAAATTTTGTTCCCCTAATTAGGGAGTTCACTCACCTTTCAAATAGCAGCCAAGCTGCTGAGGCAGAATCTGTTGTTATAGAGCTGCCTCTAAAGGGAGAAGCGGGTGGGGGGGAACAAAACATGAAAAACCAGAGAGAAGTCATAATCAAATATTTTCTTAAGTGGCCTGGCTTTCTGAGAATACAACCTTTGGAATATTTTAGTTGATTCCGGAGACTGAAAAAATACACGGCTTTTTCCATCTGCCTCAGCCACTTCTCATCTTTGCAAGATAAAGCATAGGCTGTGCAACTTCTGCACAGCTGCAGTGAGTGTGGTTTGATAAGCAGCACATCCCTTCCAGTTCCGTAGTTAAAGAAATTGGCTGGATCCCAACACCTGTGTTACCATCCACGCAACATCACACTGCAAGGATTGCAAATTCTGACACCTGTGGGGTTTTTATGCTTCATGGAGCATCTTCTACTGTTTCTTAATTACGGTCTTCTACATTCATTAAAATTGCCACAACTTTAGCCTATTGTGTTATTAAAAAAAGGCTAATTATTAAAGGCAAAAATTTCACTTCCATTTAGCTGTTTTTCTTCCCTGAGCAAACCAGTTAAAAATAAAATAAAATTAAACAAACAAACAAAAGAACCCCCACAAAAACAGAAGAACAATAAAACTTCCATTTGGAGCAGAAGAACTTCCCACTTGAGTCAACTATTCACCAGGTGACACCTATTAATGTGCATCCAGGGGAGGCTGACTGAGGTGGTTAGAAGCTTTGAGGGCAGAATTGCAAGAAGTGGCTGAGGCCATTTAGTTTGTTCAGCTTTGTGAAGAGAAGGCTGAGGGGTGACCTCATCATAGTGTACAGCTTCCTTAAGGGGAGCAGTGGTGGGGGAGACACTAATCTCCTCTCTCTGATGCCTAGTGGTAGAACACAAAGAAATGGGATGAAGGGGAAGTTCAGACTAAGCATTAGGAAAAGGTTCTTCACTGAGATTGTGGTTGGTTACTGGAACAGGGTCCCCATGGACATAGTCATAGCACCAAGCCTGTGAGAATTCAAGGAGCATCTGTGTGACGTTCATACTCACTTGATTTAGTTTTAGGTAGTTTTGTGAGAATCAGGGAGTTGGACTTGATGTGTCCTTTCCAGCTTGAGATCTTCTATGATTAACCCCAGCAGGGAGCAGAAGGTAACTGCTAATATTACAAGTATGTGACAAAAGGTCTGGGAAGTTTCATCACATCTGTTTACACTATTCCTGCTCGTAACACCAGAAGAAAGTTTACGTTACAAAAGCCCTCATATTTCCAAAAGCTCTACAATTCGTTACTTAAAGATGCAGCTAAAACTCTCATCTTTCAGCAGGTGAAATTTTCTTTTAGGTATTTGGTAATTTGGCATTATTGGTTAGCTGTAAATTTTCATAACCTTATGCTATTATTTATTATGAAAATTGTATTATGTGTATCATTATATCATGCTTATATAAAAATAAGGATTTGTGAACATTTATATCCATAGCTTCAGATCCAAACACATCGGTGAGTCAACTGTGGATCCGTGTAAAGACATTATCAGCACATTAATTTGTGTTAAAACAAGTTCAAAAATTGAAACTTTAAAAAATGTACTATTGCTATTACAACAATTTTATTGTATTCTCTGGACTCTAAACATGCAGCTAAGCCTCTGAAGTCTTACTCCTTTTAAAAATATTTTGCCTTTTTCTGACTACAGCTGGCATCAAGAAGAGTTCTGAAGAAAATGTTTTTATCTCTTTAATCGCACAATTTCTTGTTATCTATGAAAACCCAACAATTTGCACTGACATTGATGGAATGTCTTTTTCTGGGGTCTACAATCAAATTAGCTCGGACTTTTTTCTATCTAAATGTGGAAGCAGTTGAAATTTTTTGAAGTTACTCCTACATTATTACTTATAAGTAACAAGAATCAGATCCAAAGTTCATAAAATTCATACTAGTAAGTTTATTTTTAGACAATTTTTTTAATTTTTTTCAAAACTACAAGTTTTCAGAAGTGCAGATCAGTTTTGCTAGAATGTTCCTCGTCTTTCATTTTCTTCCATTGGCATTTTAATGAGATGTTGTTTTTTTTTTTTTAAATAAGTGACAATAACTTATGAAAGATTGTAACTACATTAAAGCATTAAAAAAAAATTCTTATAAAACAATCTCTTAAAGCAAATACTAACACCATTTGGAAAAAGAACAACCAACAACAAGAATTCACTAACAATCCCTACATTCTGAGAATTGGCTCCTTAGGTACTAATTATATATTTTTTTCTATCACCCTGTACACAAATTAATGCATTATACACAAAGACTGTAATCATTGCTGGTTATTTAAAATGATTTTCTTGCTAAAATGTTTGAGACCTTCTTGATATTGTCATTAAACACAGTATTCTATTATTTTTTTTTTTACTTTAAAAAAATATACACATAAAGATAAACATGCTGTGTCACTGGAAGTATCCATTAAGGATAGAGTTGGTATGTATATTTCTTTGGGTAGGCTTGGAACTTCAAATTGGGCTCAAGCTTTGTCAAATATCGCAGCAATATGCAATAGCTCAAATCTACAAAGAAAACACTACACTGAAGGAAATTGTTTTTGCTGAATGCAAAAATTAATGGATGCTGAATTAAGCAAGACAGACTTTCTAAGGAAATGTGATCATGTTAAAATTAACATAAGAATGCATAGGTAAACCCCACAAATTTGTTTTTTCTTAGCATTCCAGTGCTACACTTTCCAACCTAAACAATGCTTTTGACCATAGATCTTTGCACATCAGGGTATTTTGGCTCCAAACCAGACTTGAAGAGCGATTCTATTACTGTACCTTTCATGAGGTATTGTCCAAGTAATAGAGCTTTTAGCATAGATATATTTTTACTGCAGATATTGGACTAATTTCAGTGAATAGCAAGCCAGGAGAGAGTTGGAACTTTCTCTCCCTGCTGCCTTTTAACATTAGCAGACAGCATCGTTTGCTGCTTCCCTGATGACAGCCGAAAACGTGCTCTTTGAAAGGCACCTCCCCAAACTGAATGGATTTCCTCTGTCTATAGTAGCAAAGGCTTTTTCCAAATACTGCATGGATTAATATTGTTCAAAGAAAAGGTCACACAAATCCATTCTAATGGGAGAAGCTTTAAGTGACTTAGCTGCCTCAGCTGATAAACAGCAGCTATCGTAATATTAGTCAGCAGTGGTTTTGGGTTAGTTATTAACAGTACTAAAATATTCAGTAGTATTTTATTGTGTCTTCACCTAGGGCTAATTAGGGATACTACGATTCCCTACTGCAGGCTGAGCACAGACCCTCGCCCTTTTTAAGCCTTACTTAGGCCTTAGGATGTGAACAACGTGGACTGGATCCCTGAACATCTCTTAATACCGTGTGTGTCACATTCTTAACGGGAAAGAATGAAAATAACCAAGGACAAAATCTGAATTAGCATGCAGTAAACTACTTAACTTACTCCTTGAAAATACGAAAACATCATTCCAGGTATCTGTCTACAGACCAGCCTTTTCTGTCCTTATAGATAACACAGCAGATGCTAGAGTGAGGTCTCATTAGTAAGACTTCATTATCTTGATTATAGATTACCAATATTTACCAGCAAGAGAATGGAATATTGTTATAATATGTATTAGTTATATAAAAATAAGGTAGATCAAAATTTCCCTAATAAAGATACACTACGATGCAGAAACTCTGACTTTCCATTATGCTTGTTTATTTATTTGTTATTTCATGAAATTCAATAACCCTCTCTAATTCTGCAACTGGGTTGTAAGAATTGGCAAGATTCTAATGTAAGGCAGTGATGGCATTGCTCGCTGTGTAATTGAGAAGAAATTAATCAAGCAATACTTTAAATATATGGTCAAGACCACTTATCAGCTCACTTAATGAAACAGTCGTCTTGGATTTTTTTTTTTTTTCCATGCATCAAACTGTCTTGTATTAGTGTAGTATTAAGTCGGTTCATTTAATATCATTTGTAATAATAACGATTTCTGGTTTTAATGTCAAGAGAAAAATCACTGTTTGCTTGCTCCAAAGAGTACTTGATGTCCATTATTGCACATCGCACAAATGAATGTGCAAATTTAAACAGACTTTACAGCAACAGTTACTGTCTCCAATCTAGTTGGACAGTGCAGGTATGGTAAGAGCTATTGTATTTATCCCTCTGCATAAAAGTCTTTAAGATACCAAGAGTGTTTATAAGATACTCTTTTTAAGATTGTACAGCTATTTAAACATACAAAAAGTGAAAATTGCCTCTATGCAATGAATAAGCTGTGTTGATGCTGACTTCTGTCCTCAATTACATGCCTACTTCTTCCCTGAGACTGCCAAAGTGACAAGAGTATCAGAGTTGACGATGAGACCAGCACATCTGAACGGAACCTGCATCAGTGAAGGAAAAAATGCTAGCAAGTTTTATGATGGCTCTAGGTACATGTCACCAACAAAGCCAAGTGAGTAAGATGATTACCTTGCAAGCTAAGAAAATGCTTAAAGAAACGGTGGGAAAAATATAAACATTTAGTGCTACATCAAGAATGTATACAAGAACAGGCATGATCATTGAGAATGCATGATTTGTTGTTAATCTTATAAAAAACAGTAAAAATGGGTTTGAGAACTAACTGGCACCAAGTAGCCTAAATACGGAATCCTTTTATATGCTTATTCCACCTGATTCTCAGTACTGGCTTATCTGGACATCAGCAACAACTCTTTACAAGTATCTTGGTACCCTCATTGCGTAGCAGAAACCTGTGAGTTTTCAACCTACTGGTTAAAAAAGAACTTCAGATAGAGTTCAGATCTGCAGTGATGGTAAGGGGCTTAGCACATTTGGATGGCAACCCAATAAATCTGGATAATGTTTCCAAATCTCACAAAACTGCTATTTTATCAGTCCGTATGAAGTTTGCTGTTACTAAGTCTCTAATCAAACTTATTCTGTATTACCCTATGATCCTAGAAAATTTCTTCTTTCTGGTGTGTAGCATGTGTTGTATTCACATCACTGTGGGTTCATCCCATCTGGAGCTCACTGTATCTTAGTCAGCCATCCCTACTGCCTTTATACAGGGTCAGAAACAGAAGCTTTTGGGGCAACATTCATCTCACTCTAAAGTAGATGCTGAAAGCAGGCTGGGTGACTCGTGCCAGTGTTTCTTCTGTTGTCAGCCAATTAGCCCTTCAGGCTTCAGTACGTGTCAGCACTATAAATACTATGAGTGACTACATTTACAAACATGTTGCACATCCTTTTCTTCTTCTGAGGGTTATCCTCTGAATGCATGAAGTGTCAGTGATGGTCCTTGTGCTTTAACAGGTACAGACCACTGAATACTATGTCACAGAGACCAACTCAACATTGTGTATCACACTATGCTATTGCAACTATGTAAGGCTCAGACCCTGACTTACACTTCATCCTGATCAAAAGTGGTTCTGGAGACCATCTATTAAGAAACAATAATGGATTATTGTAGGCTTATCTCAGTAGGTTGTGCTGAATTTCTTGCCAATGATCAAATATGCATCAAACAATAAACAACTTTATATTCACAAGGCACACTCTGTTCTTAAATTATGGTGTTTAGATGTAGAATGTATTAGTGTTATCTAGCTGAATGATGCTTCATAACATCTCATTTTATATAACCCTCAGCTACCAATTTAAGGTTGGGAAAAATATTTATATTTTCTGTACACTTCCTGTATAACCATAGTCTTCCTTCTCCAGAAGTTTTTTGTCATGATCTGCTTTCTTGTTATTCCTGGTGAATAAGAGATTTAATTTAAATTTAACATTATTGTGTCACTTTTTCCTTCCCAAAGAGCTTTCCACTTGATCTTTAAAGCAGCCTTAGCAAAGCTGTGCTTCTGCCAACAGATGAACTTCGGTGTTGTTTTTACAGTACTATTGTGTTCTCCATGCATGAAACATTAAGTTTATGACAGGCTGCCAGTCTGGAGGCAACAGACTGGTTTAAATGCCTCAGAGGTGTCATGCCAATCAATTCTCTTGTCTCATTCCAACCAGCCACAGAAATATGTATTAATGAAGGGCGAATAATTAAAAAGAGGGGATGAATTACAAGGGACAAGACAAAGTCACGAGGATGGGAACTAAAAAGAAAGGAGTTAAAGGAAAGATTCAGTCTGCTGAAACTAGGTCTTCCAAAACACAGTACCGTACACAATGTGCCACTTACGAACAGACAAGTGTTTCCTCCTCAACTGCCTCATTTTGAAACTTCTGAGCACCTAGTTGCACCTGGACATGTCAAAAGCTGATGTGAAGGGCTGCAGAGAGTCGAAAACTATTCCATGCAAGTCCTGCAACATTCAGGAGTAATTCTATTTGCTGTAATTGATCTCACAACAGAGTAACCCTCCCAGTTCTTTCAGAAGCATCAGACAAGAATGTACTACACACTCTCTAAATGCTGGACTGAAGTATCTAAAGATTGCATATTTCAAGTATGTAAGAGGAGTGTCTCCTCCACCTGATTAGTTGCTTTAAGGATCCAGAATTCCTCATTTCTTCACGGAATACCAGAGAGGGAGAAAATGACAAGGAAATATTATCAAGCAGTTTTGGTCTTCAGAGAAGACCAACATCTACCTACTTATCAGGGCCATTCTCAAGTTGACATGTCTGTCTGGCAACATATGAATCCAATTGAAGCATGCATCTAGAAAGGATAACAATCATCTGTTAGACATCTAGCATCCTCAGTAAACATCACGGTTTTTTTATTATCTTGCATCTAACCTCTTTTTTCATCAGATCTCCTTACTCCCCTTTTTATCTTCTGAATTGCACAGCGAAAGACAAAACAAATTCTGTCAAGAGTTCTCTGTATTCATCATCATGTTGAGCTCTGTGTTTCTATCACTCTCTCAGGTAATGAGGAAAGCATACCAACCACCTCTCAGAAAAAGTACCGGATTTTTTTATCTCACTTTGAGCATAAATGCATCGGTGTCAAAGTCCACAGTGGCTCAACAAGAACCGTTGCCACTACCTTTAGGCACAGCTCCTTTCCATATTCATGGGTCCAAAATAGATACTGACTTATGTGGAGTTGCAAGATAATGTTGTCTCCAACAGTAATGTCAGCAACAAATAAAGTCAAGGACAAAAAAAAAAAAAATACAAGGACAATATTATTACAGATGAGCTATAGATAATAAAAGCAGCTTAATATGCCTAGTAGAAATAGGCAGTCCAAACGAAGCCTGTACAAGTTCTGTACACAGAACCTATGAGGTTTTGCATTAGCAAATGTCAAAAACAAAAAGAAAGCTGGATTTGTGTGAAAAACAGATTAAAGTAACAATAAAAATGCTTATACAGTTGATAGCCAAACCTTTTTTTTTTTCACTGTCTATGAAAACAAAAACAGCATGATATTTTACAGATACCTTAAGAAAAATTGCATTTTTCAGGTTTTTTTCTTGTTAATCACATAGGTTGGTAACTTCCAAATTCAGTAAGTAAAATTCCTATTTAGACCCTGACATAAGAAAGGCGTTTTATGAACACAGAGCACAATGGCTGCAGTATATGAAACACATAACAATGGATGCCACTTGCTAGCTGGTGACTGCATTAGCTGATAGTGGGATGTGAGATTCAGAAAAAGGTAGAAAAAAAATTAAAGTATTAAAGGTGGTGATTTAAAGTAATATTAGTTTACAGTGAAAAGAGACAATATACTAAGGTATCGCACTGTGGCAAAACAGAAAGCAAACTTTACTTATTCCTAAAAATACTATCACTTGTTTCCAAGAAGTTTCTAAATGTTAGGCTATTCTTGTGTTATTTCACTTGCTAAAAGACTAGCAGTGTTCTCAACTACCATCTCAAGACTGCAATTTTATACAGAAAATCTTACAGTGTCCTGATGTGGTTTTAAATACTCATATTTAAACAGCAGCTAGTAGCAGGAATCTCAGTTAATGGATTATTTCATTCACAACCAGGTAGAGGTCAGTAGTCTTCTTTAGTGGATACTTATTTCCCTATAAATTATTTTCCAGCAATTACATGGCATTGTTAGCAATGAAATTATGATAATTTCAACAGAAAATGGACAACTTAATTTCTCAATAAGGAAGTCTTAGAGCACTCAAGGGTAGTAAGATGTGGCGCACAGTATTGTTAAACAGTGAGTTAAGTTCCTCTCTTTTGTGGTTAAAGTTTCACTTATACACAAAACTTCAGACTCTGGAAATGACATTTCAGTAATCGTACTTTGAACCTTGATGTATGGGTTTGGGATTTTTTGTTTCAATTTCACTTGCGTGTGGGGCAGTGGCTGAGCGACAGCTTTTAGCAGATTAGTTAGCAAAACTTTTCACTGCAATCCCAAAAAGACAAGCAGCGGCATTCTAATCCTCCTTTGCCAGCACTTTAACCTCTAGTGAATAGTTTACAGAAAATCTAATAAATATTTACAAATTGCAAGGTAGGTCCCAGATACTTTGTATTCCAAATTAACATATACAAGAATATGCCCAAAATTGTACTTTAAGAAAAAATAATTAAGATCATGATGGCAACCTATAGATCATCCCAAGTTTTCTGCAAAGTTCAAAGTTTTCTCAATTTCCCCCCCACCTTTTTTTTTTTTTTTTGATAGATCATATGTAAGCTGTATCAGGCTTTCTACAAATGTATTGAACACAGTCAGTAAAAATGCATAGCGTAAAATGGAGCACAAAGACTAAAATCCCATTGCAAGCGCTACCAGGCATTCCGTAAGCATTTATAGAGTAAACCGGAATTACAACAGAATTCTGCGGGAATTACCTTACCTGTAGAACTGGGCTGTAATCAGATGTGAAGGATCATTATTTTTTCCTTCTCATTTACCAAGCTTCAGGTCACTTTGGAGGTTTGTGGTAAGAAGTACTACCCTGAGCAAATACTGTTTCTGGTTCTACCACCTGAAGGCTCTGACTCTTGATCGCCTTCAGGCCTTTCTCTAATCTCCACATATCTTGTTTTCCTTTGGGTTTCTGAATTTAGAAAAAAATTACTTTTAGTTATAATTATTTTCAGGCTATCCATTTTCTGCCCTTTTCTGAATTTCCTAGTGTTCCGCCGTTCATAAATACAAATATCTATATCTATCTGGATATATCTTTTTAATCCCACAAATGCAATTTAGTACTAAACTATGAATTTAATGGTCCAATTTTTATTGCTCTTGTCAATTTTATGCATATAACTTAGAATATCTGTTAAACTTGCAATTAATTTTAATTAGCTACAGGCTATCAGTCTTCAAAATGTAGTGTCATTTATACCTCCTCTTCACGCCTGCAGAAAAATAAATTTTAAAATGACCTATTTAAAAAAGGTTATTATTGAACTGCTTTACTTGTTGTGGTGACATAATTCTGTGGGAATAGTAAAGTTAAAGCAGAGGGTAAATGTACATGAAAAGGGTGGTTTTATTTCCTCAGTAGGAAAAAAGGACAGTGATGTGTTAACAGCAATGATGTCCTTGTGTACTGAAAAATCTTGAGAGTATTGCTGTATTTAACAGTTTTCTGATTTTAAATAAGATACATTCTCTCTAAAATACAAAGGAAAAATAGAAAACCTTTCCAATGCAGCATAAAGTTAATCCCTGTAAGGAGGTAATGAAGCTGCTAATGTTTGGCTAAGTATCATCCTTAGCTAACACAGCACTATACAGACATAGAAGAGCAGATGACTTACCTCAGTGTCTCACACAAGTGAACATTTATTACAGCAGGGCAGCGAAGGCCAGTAAGAATATCAGTCAAATTACTCTGATGAGGGTTGCCGTTGTACAAGATACAGTGGAGCAGAAACCCAAAATACTGGTTTTAATTAAAAGCAGAGGAGACCCCTACACTTATAATGAATCCTGACAACAGGTTTTCTGCCTGCTTGACCTTCTCAACTCTCCACTTAAAGTGATTTTCCCTATTCAGGCTTGATTATTCATCATCCTATGTCTAGTCCTGGCAGTTGAATGAATAAATATATATATGTTTCTAGTAAGTCCCACCACACAACAAACAAAAGAAAAACAAGCTAGATATCTCAAAGCAAAAATATATGCATTGATTCTTTTTTGATTGCTATTAACTGTTACTGCACATTTTGTAGTGATTAACTTATGCATCTTGCAGTATTACAAGACAGCAGGGGGCCACATAATGTAAGACATCAAGAAAATGTCTGAACTCAAAATGGGTTATAAAAGGTAGTCACAAGAAGAGGAGAGAACGATATAAATTTTGAGGATAAAAATGTGAAAGAATGATAGTGGTAAGTAGTCAAGATTTAAAGATTTACAGTACCTTTATATGAAGTGCCTAAAAAGCAAATAACTTCAAAATCTTTAAAGTCCAGCAGTCAAATAAAATTAAATACTACAGCAAAACAAACTGAGAGACACCATTGTGGAAATCGAATTAGATTATGTGTGGTAATAAAAAGTCTTTCAGATGAGCTCCTGCATAGCCAGTGAGGGCAGCTCGTGCAAGTTTTTTTGCAAGTTAGCTATTTCCTTTCAGAAATAAATATTTACTCACATCACAAGTTAGTTCAAAATGACCACCATTGATAATTGTTTATCATAACTGAGAAGTAGAAACTATTTACAAACTTGACAATTTTCTTAAGCTAATAAGGAAACTCTGAAATTGGATGGACTGCAATTGATGAATACACACCAGTAATTACCACTGCGCAATCTGTCAATGTAGACATAATTACCATGATTTCCAAGAGGTTATCTATTAGAACACCTTTCTAAGACAGACTCACTCTAGAATAACAAAAGGCACTACAAAAATTGTGCACTTCTCAAGTGTGATTTGTTAGTATATATGAGGATTCTTAATGAAAAAATACATCCCCATGTGATCAATCCTTTATCCTCTCACCCATTTAACAACAGTTTTCACAAAAGATGCAAAAACCGAAGAGAATTACCATGTATTTGTAAGGCATACTGAAATCTTGCACAAGGTGATGCAGGCTCCATTTGATATTTGTGGTGGGACTGGCGCTGCTACAATGGATTTACCTGATTTTCAAAAAGTGGTTCAAACACTTTTATTAAGTAAAGTCACACACCTAATACCTGGGAATATGTTGCCTATTTGCTTATTTTAGAAAAAAAAAAAAAAGAGTAAAGACAAGTTTTTTTAAAAAAAGTGATGCAACCTAAAAACAATGTCTAAAAATAGGGGGAAAAGAAGCCAAACCCAAAGTCTATGCAAAGCTTTGATTTATAATGTCTTTTCTCGGAATCTTGAGAAAGTGCGCAACACACAGAAAAAAAAATATCTGAGCAATTATTGTACACTAGAGTGGATAAGTCTTCATGATGAATTGAACAGAGTTACAGGGAAAATTAATTGTTGCCTTATGTTGGAGCAACATTAGAACCATATCTTCTAAGAGATATGAGATGTTACAAGTAGTAATGAACAACTTATGTCTTTGAGGAAGAAGTATAATATAACCAGAGATAAAAAGGTTCTAAAAATTTGATTGGTTTCTAAACAAAGAATTTAATAAGATTTCTATAAATCAAATACAAAAAAAAACCTTGGAGCCAGGTAGAATGCTACTGCTGGTATTTTGATGTGATCCTCATAAAAATGGAAGTGATATAATGCTCTGCCTTTACCCCAAAGGAAGATAACGACACAAAATTATTAGAAAAGTGAATAGCAATCATGTTCTGCATTAAGCAGCCTGGTAGTCCATGTGTTATTTCTGCCTGTAACATCCATGACCCACAAGCATCTATATAGTTTATTTCAGAAAGTTGAAGGAAAAAAAAATAGACTATCAACTCCATTCTACTGCAATGGCAAATGCAACACTTCTGACACTGAAAAAGAAAGCGTTTGATCTGAAAATGTAATGGATTCCAAGCTTTCATTTTTTCATAAAATCTTTGTCTTAATATAATTAATTTTCTGCTTTATTCTGAAATTTAAAATAGAATTATTACTATTTTATTCATTTTCCTGCAAGTGCAAAAGGTGTGTACACTCTGAGTAACTATTTAAATGACTCTTGATAATAGTTTCCTAAAATATTTAAAAAATATTTCCAAGGATGTGCTGACTGTATTGTCACTAAGCAAGTACTAAGTACACAGTATGCCAAATTGTAGGTCTTCCATGCATTATATTTTTTCCCATTTACACAAAGCTTCATGAAATCATGTAATTTGATTAAGTGTGAAAAAAGGCCCAAATCTTTGGCAGAAATATTCAAAATACATAAATTAAAGAAATTATCATTATAAATAAGTGCTAAACTAACTTTTTTTTTTTTCATGTTATTGTTCTATGGTGTTATTGTTACTGCTTTCAGAATATACTAGGGTAAAACTCTCTATTCAAGCATCTCCTGTGAGGGTTAAAATGTTATCTCTCTATATAGATGGGGATACCAAGATGGAAACATGAAAAGATGTACAGTGCTCGGCAAGTCAATTTTGCAAATATAAATCAGATCTAATTCCAAGTATATTTCCAATTTCCAACCTCTACTATCCTTCCAGTGGAAAACATTTTCTGACAAACCTCATCTCATACTTCCATCTGTGGTTGAAAATAAAGCAATTTTGCGGTTATACGTCATCACAAGGCACAAGCAAGTCCTTTGTTATATAATGTTTTTAACTTCTCAGTTTTGATTAAAAAGTGCAGTTGGGCTTCAAATTAAAAAGGTCTTCACATACTTCAGTAAGAAATGCAATGTAAGATTAAAGTGAAACATTTAAAACAGAAAATCATATGGTAGTAAACCATGACATTAATAGTGGCAAATAGGGACAATGGATACTTTTCCTAAAAGTTAAAACAGACTTCCAGTGATAGAAAGCTAAAACATAGCCGAAGAAATGTGGAAATCTGGCAAGCTGTGAAGCAAAAAATGAAAAATCTCTGATAAAACCGAAGTGTAATAGCACTTGTGTTTTAAAAAGACAAGAACTGGTACTGTTTTGATCACTGAAGAGGCACTAATACTATTTTAAATTTCCTCTGGATTGTATGTTTTCTATATATTTAATTTGATGAATGCAATAAAACAGGTGTCAGAGGAATCTGATTTGATGGCACTACATCAAAGTCTGTAATTACAGAATCCTGTCTGATGACTTTCCCAATTCTCTGATATGGAAAATATGACTTCTTTTACTATCATTCACTGGAGGAGTTGTTATGACTCAATGAATCTCTTGAATTTCTGCAGAGTAGGGAAAGAAGAACCCAAGTGTAAATATTTCACAAAGGATCTTCTATTTTTTCGAAGTGCCACCAAGCATTGTGTACACTACATCAACATTCAAAAAAGCTTGATGGCTGTAATAATATTTTCACAGCTGAGAGCACAGTGTTTCAACCAACAATGCACATCAAACCAGATTGGGTACTCATTTTTCTAGTATAATCAAAGGTCATGTAGTAATTCTGCAGGAGCAAAGGAGACAGAACTGGATAGATGGACAAATAAAAATGTTCATGCTTGCCACAACTACAAAATCAATCAATACAGGTCAGTTTGAATGATTTACTGAAACAGCTGAGAGATAGAGAACTGAGAAGTTTTACCCCTTGTTAAATATACTTAAATGAAGATTAAAATTCATAAAATAACAGAAAATACATAAACGTGGTGCAGTAAATCCCTAGCTGAAACGTTCCTTACGGAAACTTATATGTCTGACTTAATATACTATATTTAGATGAGAAAAGATTGACTGGTCTACATTTCACTACAGGCATTGTTTTTCTAACAGTAAAGACACAACTACAGGCTTATAGGATATTAGAAAGTTTAGATATTTGTCAAAAGAAGCTATGAGATCTCAGTAGTGTTTTTCTTCCCACTCTTGTCTTAGAATTCAAAATCACTGTCACAGTACTGAAATAATGTAGAAGTCATTTTTAACTAAAATATTTTCACTTTCCCAAGACAACCTTTATTCAAAATAAACAGATCAGGTTTTATTTGGCATTCACAGTACAAAACTGATGGGCCACATACAGAAGTTCCAACACAGGAAAGTCCAATGATATTAGGAAAAAAAACCACCAATGAGGATAGATAAGCACAGAAACAGATTGCACAAAGAGGTTATCAAATCTCTTTCAGTGACAATTTTGAAATTTTAACTTGTCAAACCATCTGATTTAACATCAGATTTGTTCAGTCTGTGAGTGGGGGCTTGGACTAGATGACCTTCAGAGGTTTCTTCCAATGTAAATTACTATATAATTCTATGAAACTAACAGATAAAAGAAGTGGGCATGGTTTACTGAGATAATAAAAATCTAACAGTAATTCTCTTCTCTTCATGGGAAATTCGGATTTCAAATGTCAACTTGCTGAGAAATCTCTGCTTCCTGTCTGTGAGTTTTACAAAAGAAGTGGTCGATAATGACAAGGAAGGAAGATATTAACAAAAAATTAGTTTCCCATAATTCCTATTATAAACATCGTATATAAAGCTTGCAGTCTTGGTTTAGATTAAATACTCAGTAGAGACTTAGTGTATCAGAGTAGCATCAGGGAGCACCATCATTTCCTTGTCAACTGTGAATGAAAGATGGTTTCTAATGACTATTTGAGTATGGAGCAAAGGTAAAGAATCCAGATAGGCCACCAATCCTTGTGGGGTTTTAGTGCACATTGCTTCACAATATCCCTTCATAGCAGTAGCTAAATTCTCTGAGACAGAAGAGCAAATAGTCACCAGCACACTCAAACAGATTGGCCAGAGTTACTCAATGTACTGAGTGTACCAGTCGTTCCATGTCTCCAGGCAGGATGATTTTCCTGCCAGTCATGAGTATTCAAAATATGTGCCAGCTTCCAACACTATCTCTTCAATGTCAGGAAAAAAAAAAAAAATCTTTAAAAGAAAAGGCTTTACCTTATCAAGAAGAAAGAAAATTTTATCAAGGCTCAGTATATGTAGAGAAATTAAGGAAAAGGGTTTGAAACATTCACATATTATGGATGTAAATATGATAAATACAAGAGGATACCATGTACGTAAGACTTCTGAAACTAGGATTGATTTTAAACCTAAGTGCAGCAGGACACAGCCATTTTGTCATGGTCCTTCCGGCCCATATATCTACAGCATTTCCAAAATTTAATATTTTCTCCAAAGTTTAATTAATACATTTAAAAAATCATTTGTAAATATGCTTTAAACAAAAAGGACCAGATGCTGGTAGTTATAATTCTGTTATTTAATAAATATTTGAAAGCACTGCACTGCTGCTAGTATTTGTGCAGCACTTGAAAATCCAAACATTTCTTTAGAAGTTGGCATAAGATATACACTTTTTAATTACTGAAAATTCTTCAGGCATCTATTCAGGCATCAGAAGCTACAACATACAGGTCGGGTTCTTAAAGATACAGGGTGCAGCAACGAAGCATGTGATGTAAGACTTCTTTCATTAGAGAACAGCCTAAATTATTTTAATATAAATTATAAAATTCTAAACAAAAGGCATTGTAAGGAAATCACAGAAGTATCTAGAAAGTATTTCCTATTAAAAAGTGTGACTAAATTTACAGAGCTGATATTTTTTGTAAATGGTTCTGCCTTAGTAAGCACCTTCATTTCAATAATATTTAGGCAAATACGTGTACTGCTTAGCTGCACTTTTTTTTTTTTCCCAAGTACCCCTAATATGAAAATCTATCCTGTTTATTTGTTGAGAAGATGAACATTTCTGGAATTTTAAGATTTGAAGGGGAAGACATCGAGGAGGCTGAAGACAATTGCTTGGTACTTCCCTTTTTCTTGTCTTCACAGAACAAAATTTTTAGGGGAGTGGAAGGGAAATATGGGGTGCTGAGTGCCTTTGAAAACCTGTGTGTTATTTAGTAACGTTTTCTGGTAGGGATTTTAATCTTAACATTAAGTGCAAAGTACGGTTCATTGAGTAGACTGGAATGGGGATAATTTGCAACAGTGTTTGGGAGAGAGGTGAAAATATGAGCTTTGGGGGCCTGGCATCTTCAGTAAATTCCCATTTCCCTTCAGGATTGAAATAACCAAATAATTCTTCTCAATCCCGAGGAAGCTGCACAGAATCCCAACCTTCTTCTTTCAGGTCACATGTAAACAGGTCACTTTAGACCTTCACCTTAGACATGATTAAATGATAAATGTTATTTTCCTTGTTACTGCAACTTCTAAAATACATTAATGCAATAGTAATGCCATGATAATGCTGACACCTTAAATAAAGGTAGGAGATATATGATGTCGTTGACACTTTCTCCTTAATTTCAATTATGGACACCAGCACTACTTTCTACTCTATTAGGGCACACTGTCTTTGCTCTGCTACTGTCTTTGGAAAGAAGACTAACATGTTCCAAGTGTCAAGATTTCATTTGTTAGTATTGTGTCTCTAATGCAAAGGATTTATCCACTGAAATGTTGAAACTTTCCATCAAAGCAGACAATGTTTCTCAGTATCAGTCTTGGATTGTAGAACGCAATATAGCTACCTTCAATAGAGAAATGTGCTTCTTCAATCTTGTATTTGCTAATAAAATTCTAAGGTACAGTGCATAAAAAGAACACAAATCAATCAAAGTGACACTGCATTTCCACATTGCAATTCACACACAATTGCTATGTCATACATTCTAAGGATTTTTCATAATATCTTGATATTGTATCATGCCTTGATACTAGCTCCCAATAACAGAGCATGTTTGAATGCTGCTTTTTTTTTTTTTTTTTTTCATATCACCATGTCATTTAAGGTAAAATGAAGCTTATATTCTTCCTGGTTGATCTGTTTGCTTTCCTGAATTAGAAATAAAAGTACCGTAAGTGGTAAATAACTTAGAATGAAATTTAAGGCACATTAATTTTTAATGATTTTCCCACAGTTCATTTTAATTTGGCTGTATGCATCATTTGCCTTCTTAATTTTTGCATTTAGCGAATTTATAACCAAACAAATCTATAATGCTTCTTTTATAGGGGAAAGATACTGAGATAGTCTTTTCTTGCATGGAAATCATTGATCATTTATTCACACGTTACATAGTAGGTAGAGGAAGAGGATTAATACAAAATGCACCCTGTTACACGTAAATACACGATTATTTTTGTCTTCTACAACCTTTCCTCTTGTTGAAGGTAATTACTTTTGGGTCTACTATATTAATGATAATTAACAGCTAATGTGTGAGAACGCGCATTTAATTTGTAATTAAATGGTATTTACCAAGTCAAACCCACTAAGTAGTTAGCACTTAAAGGAAAAGTTCTTCTATTAAATCTGCAATTTTAAGTTTTCAGTATTGATCTAATGTTGTACTGGTTTTCCATACTGTTTCTGTTCACAAATTAATGCTAAAATAAGCAGGTATACAGCAGCAGAGTAAAAGGTTTTGAGGGAAAAAAACAGTCATACAATAAAAATGAACATTTATTAAATTTCTTTTTTTCCTGTCTAGTGAGAGATAAATAAAGATCAAGGTATTAAGGTCATTTATCTGGTGGTACAAGCATGACTTACAAGACTTCATTCCATCTGAGCCTATTCTTAAAAAATTGCATCTGGTACTCAGCTGCAAGAACTTCTATTTTGACATCTTGAAAGTACATAATATCGCATTGTTCTCCATGTGAAAAAGTGTTTTCTAATCCACAAATTTCACTGTTACACATTTCCGTCTGCACTTGTCAGCTCCTTTGAATTCTTGTAGCCCTTTTAGCTATAGAATTGTATTAAATGTGTTAGAGAGAATTAAATCTAAAGGTCTCCAAGAAAAAGTAATGTTGGTTCGGCTGCACACCAGATGATACCTGCATGGTTCCTTTGGAGAATTGCTGTCAATGTTATTTTTATTAAAAAGTTCCACCCTCCAAACAACCCCCAGATCCTTCAGTTTGTTATTGTTTCTGTTCCTCTTCATAAATTACAAAGCGTAACATGTAATGAAAACAGAAAAATTATTCAAAACAGTATTTTGAGCTTTTAGTTAGTATGCATCAAACTTTTTGAGTCTTGTGTGAGCCTAATTTCCCCTCTCTTACCCACAAGTTCCTGTGAAATAATTTCTTGAAGTGTGGTCTTGATAAAATGAGCTATTTACTGTGAGCCTCCTCTTTTACTTTTCATTCAAACTTTTCATTCATTCATCATTTCTTCCTTAGTCTACAGGCATGATACATTCCTTAGGATACAGCTTTCTGCACTTTCTGCCACAGGAGAGTACTGTACCAGCTAACTTCTCAACCATCACCTCTACTGTGTACCAAGTTCCAGGCCTTATGCTTCATCTTCAGAGACCCTTGTGCACCTGGTTCAAGAGATTGGAAAAGCTACTTAAAAGCTCAAGATTGTGATTCAAGTTGCCACACTATTCTCTGGTGCAAGGGAACTCCTTGAAATGGTTAAACTCATCTGTGTGACAGATTTCAGTTTCTTCCAATTGGGTCTAAGACTAAAATATTTTTTTCTTGGATTGGAGAAACAAGTTTCCTTATTTTCGATTCCCAACTAGGGATTTTTTGCAGCCCTGCTTTCTGTACAAAATACTTTGAAAGTAAATTAAGTAAAATTAGAGCTTTTCTTAAAAACATCAAAGATCTCTTCCTCAGTTCTACATCTCAGCACACAGGAAAAGATCACAAATCCATTACAGATGTTACACATGCTCTACTGAACAGTAATTAAATGCAACACTAAACAACCATGATTACTGTTTATGACCTGACATAGAGATTTTCCCCAGTGCCAAAAAGGGTGTTAAGTATGCTTGATGTATATTCAGTAAGCCACATTCCTAGGTAGATATCCAATTTTCTCTGTCTAGTATTTTACCAAACTTGGATTTTTCAACATTTAATATAAGTGAAAAATTACAAAGAAATCTAAAAGCAGAAAACCTGTGCAACAGAAAGCAGTGAAAATGGGATACTTCTGAGAACTAAGAATAAAAAAAACCTGTCTTTGTGACAAAAATTCCTGCCTAACAGGAAACACTCAACTAATTCTATTACACATTTGCTTGAATTTCAAAATGAAATTCTGAGCAGGTAATTATATATATTTTAAGGCTGCTATAGTGAGACCAGAGCAATTTCTGTACCTTTTGATGTTTTCCTAAAGGGAGAACATTTGTTAAAGCTGACCTTTTCTTGAGAAAGGTTTTGATTTTGATGAACTGGCTATTTTTCAACAGACAAGTATTATATAAAAAAATAATCTGAAATACCTCAAAAATATAAGCCAGTATCTCTCCTGTATAAGTACAGTGAGCTTCTGTAACTGGGCACAGAATAGTAGAACATGTTCCTCACTAGCAAACCTGCATGGAGGTTCAGCTCCACTGAATGCTTTGGGATTATTTCTAACCTACAGATTGATTTGTCATGTTCTGCAGCATCACCTTTGAGCTCTGAAGACTGAAAGGAAGGATAAAATGTAATATTCTCATAAAACTTGAAGGTTACTCCCTTCTTCAAGATTTTTCCACTGTGTCCCTTAAATTCTCTGAATCAAAATACTGAGGAACACAGCACTGAACTTTACTGATCCAATCTGCTCTGCATGGATAGTCATGCAGCTCATTAAAGTGAATTCTCCAAAGTTTTCTTCAAGCGTGCAATTTGCACCTTGGTTGTACACCAAAGAATTCAGCTAAGCTTGACTTTCTGATGGTTTATCCAAATCCACATTCTGAAAACCTCTAAGGATTCCATAAAAAACACTAATTTAAATTTTTAAAATTCCAGTCCAGCTTATTTTCAAAACCGAGTTTCCTGTAAAATTCGGCAGAACAATTGTCACTAAGCGACGTCAGTTAGTAATATTTCGAAACTAGATTTTAAAACCAAGATAAATAACTGACTTCAGGTCAACCAAATGATGTAACAAAGACCAAAACCTTATGCTCCTTGAAGAAAGACATAGCGATACATCACTGAACCTGCTTTACAAGTCATACTATGTACTGTGCACTTTAGAATTCAGAATATTTATAAAAGCCAGCCTTAAAATGCAGATTCAGAAAGATCAGCAAATTAATGATGTATTTTTTACTGTTTCTGCACATGTACTCACACATTTCACTCACAGCTGCATATATATATGTGTGTACATATGCACAAACACACACATATTTATAAGTACATATGCATGTGGCTTATTGTCCTGCAGGATCTTATTAACTTCTAATTCAATTCCTACAGTTATTACATCACACTGCCTAGTTATTTTTACTACCTTAGAGCCCTGAAAGAAAAACGTTCTTGGGCAGCATATTTCTATTATTTTTGTTTGCTCCAAAATTATGTAGGCTTCATTATATAAGTGGAGTCTAAAGGTAAAATTCATTATTTCCAGAGCCATCATATTCACAGCAGAAGGTGCTCTGATATAGAGCAAATGGTTTGCTTATTAATGTCTGGAAATTAGGTAGGTATAGGAAAACATTTTTTCATAACGCATTTAAAACCTAAATTCATACTGAATACTACACTGAAAGCCATAGCGATTTATAAATGGCTACAAAGTAGCTATTACAAAGTCTTCCATCATTGAGTCCACTATTAGTTTCTGAATAGTTCAGCACAGATGTGTCAAATACCTATTAAAGAAAAAAAATGTCAGCATAGTTCTACCAACAAACTCGTGGAGTATTTAAGTAGCTCTGTAATGCAATAGTGTAGGATGTGTCAAGGCAGTATCCTGAAAATTACTGAGATGCATTAGAAAGGAGCAGAATTATGAGCCCTGGTACAATTTGATGTACTTTAGGGGATTTCTACAATGCATTCAGTCCTGCAGACACTTATTTCTATGACTTTTTAAACTGATTCTGTACTGCTACTGAAATAAAAGATCTGTATGAAAGTTCCTTTTGGCATCCAGCTTTCCAGGACAGGCTATTATGCAAGATGACATTAAGCAATTTCATGAATTTTTCTTCATCTTAGATGCTTAAGTTTGGCTCCTACATCTATACAAGTGACCTAATGTTAAAATTTGCTGAATACCTGCAATTCCCAACAATTTATGCTCTCAATCATCATTCGATTGTATGAAAATACTGATGAAACTTAAGTTGCCTACAGACATTTATTTCTGCTCATTACGATTATTAAAGCATTTACTTTCAGAAACATTCCTGCAAAACTAAGGAACAAAAATACATTTTAAAAATGTTGGAGAGCTGCATGTAAGCTTTGTTGAGGGAGGGAGGAAGGGAGGAAACACTCTTTTGTTACTAGACTATAGTATATTACTGAACAATGAACTGGATCGCATTTTCAAAATTTAAAATGGTAAAAATAAATAGAATCATTAGCAGAGTCTTGAAATAAGACAAATGGAAGCATTAGCAGAGTCTTGAAATAAGGTGTTTTCAGAGTGCTCTTCTTGGACTGAGAGAAATATATTTGGAACACCAGGACAGACTGCAGCTCTGCTTCCTTAAGAACTACCATCACCTTCTCTCCTCAGCATCTTAAGCTCACAAAACATCCCTTCTCCCTTTGGTGGAAGCAACTACAGAACGGATAGAAATGTAGATGAGGGAGATGTCCCAGGTATTCAGTTTATGGAGGGGCGTTATTTTCTATTCACTGTACTGTAACGTACTGCTTAGAATAGGGTCACGTGCTGAAACACAAAATCATTCAAACAAGAGGTTTTTGGCCTGAAAATGCATCCTCTAATGAGTGAAAGATATAGATACATATCCCTATACCAAAGTGAACAGTGCTGTGTCTACATTTTCATACATGTACGTTTCAATTGATAAAACAGAAAATTGAAACTGGACTCTTTCAGGTCCCTGAGAAAGAAGTTCTTCAAACACAGTATGCTTACAAGTGATGTGCATACTTTTAGTAATGTGATCATATGTACCCTCATTTTGCATAGATCTGATAAGGACCCATTTCCTCGGTGTTGTGAGAGGCTGACGCCTCTGAGACAGCCTGAGCAGCCAAGCGAAATAGGAGGGTTAAGGAGTGGTTCAAATCCACTCCATTCAGGTGTCTGAATACCAGCGCATCTTGGTCCTTGCAGATATACTCTGAATACAAAAACAGAGTTAATGACATTTATTTACACCTACGATGACATTTTTCTGTATGCAGAGGAAAATCATCAACCTATTTTCTTAAAGGTCAAAAGCCTTTGCACAATATATTTCACTGCATGGAACGGATACCCTCTATAAAATCCAACTGCTGTGTTTACCTTGTGTTACCCTTAAAAACCCAAGTCTCCAACCCTTTTAATATGCTGTGTATTTTCTGTCTTTTACTTCCCATCATTTAAGAACATCAGAGGAATCGTATTATTTATTATCTCCAGCATATAGCATATGTTTACTGTTCAGTTTGAGCTGAGATATTTTAATTTTCATGGTTCCCCTATACAGTTTCTCCATCATAACTTATTCTACTGTGATGAATAATATAAGTAATAGATATTTGTGTCTTTATTCCTTCAAAGACGGCAGTATCCTTCTTACTTCACTCTACAAATTTCCTTATACATTTGTATTCTTAGATATTAAAGTGACTGACACTTTTTCCCTTCACCTGGATGGAAGCAACACTAAGAATTTTTTAATTCACACAGCATTTTTGTTTAGGGATCTCACTTCTGTGTCTTTGTTTCTGAAAACCCAGACTGCAGTGAAGTGTTCTGTAGTAAGCACATCATCAGGGGAAAAGACTTGACTGGGGTATGAGTACGAGGATGACATTAGATATTTCTATTTTAATCAGACATATTTTACAGGATGAAATTTCCAAATCTGCTGTTCAGTCACAAAGTCTGTCATAATCAACTTTTGCATATAAAACAACAGGGATGATGTTACTTTGGATAGCTCAGAGATAGAATTTAGCTCAGAATCTAACAGAGGGGAAAAAGTGTAGTAGAATTTATGCCATTTACAATATCTATCACCCTCACCAATTTTAATTTAAATTCAGAGGATTAGTTTAAGACAGTTTTAAACTCCATGTTTATACTTTTGTATTATTAGCCTTTGTCCTGTTTGATTTCAATTAACATTTGTAATTTCGGGGGCTTTTAAACATTTTTATAAGATATATAATGCAGTATTTCATAAGGCAATACATTTAATAAAGATCTTCAAAAACTCCTTTCCCAAGGGGAGCTGAGAGCCTTGCAACATACACAGCCCTCCTCTCTTAAAACCTAAGTACAGTCAGGTTCCATTCATGCATTTTGATGCAAAGAATGCAAAGGTTAGCTCATTCTGCCCAAGTTATACATCTGGAGAGACTATACTGTTATGGAGACATTGAACATAGTAATTAACTAGTGATTGAGTATCTTATTTAGGCCTGGAAATTGGGTACAGCTCTCAGGCTGGAGTGGTTTTCCAGGAGTGCTCAGAATGGCTATACCAAAAACCACTGACTTCTCCCTTTTTCAGTCTCCAGGCTTTTGCTGCAAAGAGAATTTCTGTGATTATTTTCAATGACAAAGTTAAAGGATCCTGATTTTAAACAACTTGCTTTTCATTAGTTTTTCCCTTCTTCAGTGCCCATGTGATAGTTCCTATGTTAATTGCTTTGGTATTAAATAACAGTGGAAGTACATGCATTAAACTGATACTATTAATAAGTGGCTAAGTTACGTGAGCGCAGATTGTGCTTAAACATTAACATTGGGACAGTACTTATGGAGTCCTGAATGAAAGAATTAATGTATTTACTATTTTAAGTCATTTCTCATCTGACTTCTCACCTAAAGCTGTTCCTTGATACAGAACTGCCTAAGAATCATCTTTTCGCCAGAGGGAGAGAGAAAAGATTTAAGGGTGCAGTAAGACAGTTTGGCTCTGGGATGGAATTCAGAAACATCATACAAACATTGCATAATCTCCACCAAGCCTGAAGAAGCAAAGACCTAAATATATGAGATCCTATGTGCCAAGGCAGAATCTTACAGAGTAGCAGAGGGAATTTCTTCAGAAGACCTGCATCTTCCCACTTACAGACACTAGCGGCACTAAGCACACAGAGCACAGGGAAGATACTGAGTTAGAAGGGGACATGTGAAGGTAGTAACACAGCTTTTTCTCTTTCAAGCAGAAAGAAAAGGGGATCTAGGGATGAACCACCCTTCAGTTTTCTGAATAGTGATTTGGGTCAACAGAGACACTTACATAAAAAGAAGGATCACAGAGAGGTGTTACAATCAAAATATTGCTGTGGGCTAAAAACATCTTACATGTAAAGCCAAGAATTTAATGTTATTATGCCTGAAATGTTAACAGTTTAATCAATGAATTATTATTAATTCATATATAATTATTACAGAAACAGAAAAGGGGAGAATACAGACTATATTCCCCCATGCTACATCATTATAACACAGCCAGTCTACTAGTTATTGCTACTATCAATGTAAAAATCATGAGTATACCACACCAAGATAAGCAAAAGAAGTTCAAAGTCCTGCACCTTGGAAGGAAAAATCCCAGGCACCAGTGTGCACTGTAAGCAGATCAACTAGAAAGCAGATCTGCAGAGAAGGATGTGTGGGTGCTGATGGACACCAAGCTGACCAAGGAGTCAGCAATGCAGCCTTGCAGCAGAGAAGGCCAACAGCCTCCTGGGCTACGCCAGAAAGAGCATTGCCAGCAGGTTGAGCGAGCAGCTCCGCTCAGCACTGGTGAGCTCGCATCTAGAGTGCTTGGTCCCACTCTCACAGCCTGCCAGGACAAGGGATATATGGAAATACTGGAGGGAGTCCAGGCCCAAAAAGATGCTGAAGAGACTGAAGCATCTGTCATACAAGGAAAACTTGAGGGACCTGGGACTCTCCAGCCTACAGAAGAGAAAGCTCAGAGAGCAATCTTATCAACATATGTAAATACTAAAAAGAGTAAAGACTCAGAGCCAGACTCTTCTCAGAGGTATACAATGAACAGACAAGAGGCAATGAGAACAAAATGAAATACAGGCAATTCCATTGCCATGTAAGACAATACTTCTTTTTTACTGTAAGGTTGGTGAAATATTGAGGCAGGTTGCCCGCAGAAGCTGTGGAGTTTCCATCCTTGGAGATATTCAAAACTTGACTGGACGTTGTCCTAAGCAACTTGCTCTGACTAACTCTGCTTGTGCAGGGAGTTGGACGAGATGACCACCAGAGACCACTTCCAATCTTTATGAGACTGTGACTTTGTGAAAAGTAAAACAAATTAGGCATAGCCTCCTGACAGTTAGGGAAATTACTAAGACACCTAAACAAGCCAAAAAAACCTCCATACAGTTCAAGACAAATTCAGACAAATTAATCTTGAAGAACTCCAGTTTGGATGGTCTGGGACTTCAGTACAAAGCCTATGGTCCTACGATAGGCAATACTGCAATTACTGGGCTACTGAGGTGTTCTTTTGCTTTCATAAAACCCCCAGAATTACAGGTGTAGATGAATAATATATGAATCTCACCTCACAATTTAATTTCCTGTGTATTTATCTTCACTGTACCTGTAGGATGCTACACAAAATGACCTTTGCTTCTGTTCTAATTAATTTTGTCTAGTGCCACATGTTTATCATAGAAGTTATCCATTGATAAGGAATTATATGTTTGCATTGAATAAATTCTCATTGAAACAGTAGAAGCATAAAAGATTCAGATATTAACAAAGCAGTATTTTTTTTACTTGTTATTCAGCATTCAGGCATAACCCTCTTCTAGGGCACTTAGTCCAAATCAAATAAAATCAGACTTCTGAATAAAGAACTTATTGGCTGGCCATCCTATTGAGCTTTAGGGCAATGTCTTTGTATCTGTTTAACAAAAGGGACCTAACACTGAGATGTGCTAAAGGTAAAAAAAAAATTGGAGCAGAATTCTTACTACAAACACAAAAACACCCTGTTTTCTCCTCAGTTACCCTTTGTGTAACTTGTACATTACTGCTGCAGAACTGAGATGCTATTTGTTGAGACAGGTATGTATGGGACATACACTTGTTTATGACCACAGTAACGATCTTCAAAATGATCATAACAGGTTTTGTCCAGCTGTGTAAGACCTTCAGCATTGCTTTAAATAATTCCTTTGGATAATCTTTTTCCTTGCACCGCAGAAGACTAGAGATCATTTACTGTAAGCTAGACAAAGGATAGGTAACTAAAAAAAAGTGTTAATGCAATCACAAGTGATCATCTGACCACACCATTAGAAAGTTCTTGAGCACACATATCATAATCCTTTGAGCATTACATTTTGATAATGGTATGCCTCCTGCAAGATTAGTCTTTTCATGCTCTTTTACAGTAAAAAAAAAATGAATTATCTTGAAATAATTTAAAACTAATAAGATATCAACCCCATAGTGCTGAGTTTTACAGTCCTCAAGAATTTCACCATGGTTTGCATTTCATTTAACTCTGAGAAGTTATCATTTCTTTCAGTGAATTTTCACTCTGTTTCACTATATGTAAAAGCTTAATCCTACAAAGTACTTTTAATGACTACCTTCTATATAGGAAATGGTCTAATTAATTCTTTACTCCCAAGTACCTACATTAAATAGCTTTCTGAAATCTTCATGTATCCCTAAGCAACTTTAAGCAAATGATCCTGACATGCATGCAGCAAGTTAACTACAATTTCTCTCTGTGCTTAAAGGCCAAACAATAAAAAGATGTAACGACATTCACCAATTTGCCTTTTTTCCCCCCGTCAGATCAAGATATGGTGATCTGAACTTGCTGATAATGAAAACACCTCTTTCAATTTTTCATCATTAATGGAACCAACATTCTAAACACACATTATTAAAATTTGTTATTTCCGTACCAACCTTAATTTCCCTTACATTATTTTTTTCATTGTTCAGTTTAATTTACACATCCCCATTATCTCATGCACATACTGCCTAAAATGTGCTTTTGTCTCTTTTTGCCACAATATTTAATTTATGTAAGTGATAAAAAATGTATAAGTTGACAGACATACACCTGCCAAATCCATTTGAATAAATATGCTGACAGCTCTCTTATGACAATGGTAAATATAAAATTTGTGTTTGCTTGGGCTTTTTTTAATGAATACTGTAAGTACCTGATAAGCAATGTATCATACAAGCTCATGTCTTTTATTAAACTAGGATGACATTGGGAGCGTAACACACTTCATGAAGTCCATATTTCTGACTATATAGTAGTTGCTAGAGGATGCTGACTATTTTTAAATGCAAACTTGTATCTTCTACAAAAGAATGCAGTATATCTAATATGTACCCTATCTAAATATTCACAGTCACTTTCTAATTATTTTCAGGATCTTTTCTGGCATGACAGATCATGCTAACAGCTTCATTAACTCTGCTATGCAGTACCACTGTAAAGATAGCATGCACTGCCTAGTCTATTAAAGAAAAGCTATACAACTTCCTAACTTTAACAGAATAACTATTATTCTCTTTCAGTATGTTAGTGAAACTGGAAAACTGTTTCACGTGAAACCATCAGAGCACTAATACAAACTGTACTGGTTCTCTATAGGGTTATTTTTTAGCAGTTGTGTTTGTGCACAGTAATGCTCTTTAATTGAAGATGACAGATAATTATGCCCTTGGTAGGGTTCCTTCCTTTACATGTTACACAATAACGGAGTTTGGTGGTCTCTATTGGCAGCCATAAAATTTCATTCAATCCATGTTAGCCATGAAATGTCAGATTTTTGAACTAAAATTTTATCTAAACATTCACTGAAATAGATGTCACAGAGACAGCATATTATTTTCTTCCAGGAACCTCTGAAATTTCAGCAAGCTCGTTTGTGTAGTGTTGGCTTTCCAAAGCTGAACTTCTGTGGTTATGGGTTATCACACCAGTAACAGTCAATGGAAGGAGGCATGGTTATTCTTAAGTCCAAAGAAGCCTTATCAAGCACTGGTAGAAAGTAATGGAAAGACTCTCTGTGAGGAGTCGGAAAACATGTAACAGGCCTGCCAAGAGCAATACAGAGCAGCAATCCTCAAGTCCAAATGCTCCCTGTTCCTTTAAAGTCACAGGAGATTCTCAATTTTTTCCAGATTGTCAGAGAAATCTGTACTGCAAATAAACACTAAGGATCCTCACTGAAATATTCAAAATGTATTTCCTTTCTCTTAGTACATTAAAAAATACATACATTTTTCATGGGCTAGAAAAAAGGGGAAAAGCACAGATCCTGACAAAACCAAAGAGATGAGCATGGGAGACTTTTTGAGGGCACTCAGGTATTATTTGTTGAAAATCCATAGCCACATGAAATGAAGGCTTGGGACAACACTTTTACTACTCCACAGGGTCATTTTCTGCACTTAGTCTTCCTGAGTCGTTACCCTTGCTAGTGGTTTTGTACTAGATTCAAGATAAATGTGTATTTCAGAGTTATTTTTATTTTTATCTATCTTTGAATATGGGAAAAAGTCAGCATAAAGGTCTGCTCTCAACATTCCTCAGAAACAGTTTTGAAACCAAACACTGGGCAACTATTTCCATTAAAAGCTGTGTAATAATTTCTTGGAAAAAAAAAAAAAAAAAAAGCAGAATTATGCATTTAAAGTACTAAACGCGGAAAATGTGCTCTTTACACTTATAAACAAAATCCACCGTACCGCTAGTATATCTCATTTCTCCCTATCCAAGTTAGATCTGGGAATATGATTCCAAGTTTGACCAATTTCCTTTTTTCCTATTTTCACCAGAGATACTTGTATCTACATTTGAGTGTCTTAACTGCCTATGAAGATCTTTTAGGGAATGCGGTGGGCAAGTTGGTACATGTCAATCCTTCCAGTGCTACTTTTATGTGGGGAGGTGGTGGGAGAAGGAGATCCACATTCCAAGAGTGACAATAATGCCATAAAATCTCCTTGATCCTTTAAGCCGAGTTCAATAGTTGACAGAGTTCTTCTGTTGAGGAGAAGAAATTTTTAAGTGTTTATAATTGACATAGGCCAAAATGAGCATCATCAGAAGCTTATATAAATGAACTCCTTATCTATGCTAGGTTATTATGATAAACTTTTTCACCTTCTTATGTATCGACACTGTCTAGGAGTCAATCCAATATGGGACAAGGCTCTTCGATTTGCTCTAGCCAGAAGTCTAACCCCTATGCCCGCTGTTTACAGCTGCAAAATGCAAGACATGTAAGATAGCAGAGCCAAAACTGAGAATATCTTTTGTAATAATTGATAAAACATCAATTTTTCTGAACACATTGTGTCAAACAACCTCTCTTGTACAACTGGCTGGCTGTCCTTCCCTTGCCTCCACTTGTCACTTCACTATATAACCTGTTAGTTTCTCTGAAATTAGTTTGTCTATTAAATGATAATAAGTGGTCTTCCTAAATAGCAGCAAGATACGTTTCAAAGTGATGAGTTTTTAAATGTTCAATAAAGTCAGCAATTTAACAAGATTTAAAAAAAGAAAGAAAAAAAACAAAACACAAAAACAAAAACAACCCACAAAAAACCACAAACATCTACCTTTATAAACTACTTAAAATCTATAATACTGTGGAAAAAACAACATAAGACAAAGCTACCCTTTCCATGAAAACACACATGACTGACCTAAAATTTGACCTTTGGCTTGAATCAGTTAATTGTGTGCGATCTACATGTTGATGCATGGCATAATCAAACTCAGACCTTTGTGACAATGTCAAAGAGGAATCACCTTATAGCCAGCTCTGGGAGAACTCTGTTCAGTTGTCTCTGTCTGAAGACGCAGAGTCCAGTTCAGCTCACACAGAAACAGGCAAAGATCCACTAAATCAGTAAGACAATCAAACTTTATAGTTAGATCAATATAAAGAATAGCAACAAGCCCAGGCAAAAATCTACAACAGACCTAGGTCCAAAAATATCCAGAGATAAATTTGTCCTAGTAATTTTTCATGCCTCTGAACAGCTGTACTGAAGCAGAAATACATAGCATATATGGACCTGCAATAACCAAATGTAAGTTTCATTTAGAAAATCTTACCCATACCACAGCAGAGTAAGTGCCGTGGGAGCCTTGCAGCAGGTATCATATTTGAGGAGTCAGGGATCTCCTACAGACCATGCCTGTTAGTAAGTTATTAATATAATCTCTATCCCATAGTATCTTTGGGAAAGGTGAACTGCGGGTGGATCAAGGGGTGGAATGTATTGATCCTGACTGGGAGAGTGTTGCAAATCGAGGAGTTAATGCTCCACAAGAGTTTTAACTTGAGCACACACAGACCCTCGCTGTGCTGTGCTGTGCTACACAAATCTCTCAGCAGGCACTGGTAACCCCAACCTGGGCAGTGTAACAGAGGGAACTGCAGGCAGCTCCCCCTCAGTGCTGGTAGCCATGCCCACCCTTGTGGCCTTGCTTTTGTCTAAAAGTGCATGCCAATATCCTTTATGAATACAGTTACTATTTAATATTACAAATGATCAAAAAACACGAGCTTCTGCTGATGGACAGGATACTGTGGGATAGATCTGCCCAGGGTCCATCTGATGCTGTGCAAATGTGGGGTGCTCAAGGTCTGAGACACATAAGATTTATTTGCTCTCTGTATTTCTCTTCTTATTCTGCCTTATTAAAATGGCTGATATAGTAATAGTAATATAGTAATAGCTGTTAATAGGGTTTTTGCAGACCTTTCTTACTGAGAACCAGAGAGAAACACTGCACCACCTTTCTCTCTCATCTTCCCTCCTTTTCTCCATTTAATTCCTACCCCTTCCTGTCAATGCAAAACAGTAAGTTCTCCTGCAATGTATCTACACTACTTAGCTCTCTATATACCTATGTATACATTTAAGTTCTAGAAATGTCTACATAAAAATAGTAAGAACAGGTACTTAGTGCATAGTCTACAGTTTTCTAGAATTAATGTTCTTGTGGGATGAATTAAAGCATCCTCTGGCATCTGTGTTGGCAGCAAAATGTTAAAAGGGAGACAAAATGCTGAAAGCTTCTGTATGCTCAAAACAATGCAACACAATGGATATGATAGAAAATCTCACTGTAAGTAAAACATTTCACAGTAGAACATTTCTTAAGTATTATTACTGCTATAAAAAGGGTACCTGTTGACAACAAAGCAAACAGTAGCAAGTTGTACCACGGTGATAATCTAATTGGAAATTTCTTATAAGCATGTTGGTGATTCATCTCAAATATCCTCAAAATAATTGCATCTAGTATTCTTAATCAGTAAAAAAAGCTATAATAATAAAGTTAAAAGTATTTAAAAGTACAATGTCTATTTAGTCATTTAGGGTGAATAAGGGAACCAAGTTGATAGCAAATGAAATTCGCAAATCGTGTTACATTCAAGGTATTAACACCTTGACATGTTACTGTACCTAAAAGTAAACACAAAAGCTTTTTTTTCTGTTTATGAGTTGTGAAAATAGCAATACTACTAATGTACTTCTACTCTAATATTGGAAAGAAACAAGATAGAAAATTAGTCACCTTGTATGGAAACCTGAATAAATCTTGCTGAGGTACAGTAGAATTTGCAGCTTTCAAGGTTTGGCTTAAGAACTGTTGCTTAAAGGAAATTGAGACAAATGGGCTGCTCTGCCAATACCATTAAGATAAAAGAAGGTTTGTATTAAACAAGAATGTTCCACTTAAATCAGGCATCCGGTTAAATTGGGTCATCTTAACCTACCCATCTAGCAAAAAAGGCCACCCTGATCCTTTTCTCAGAAGTCTGGCTGATTTGAGCTGTAGCAATTTCTGTACTACAAATGTTCTGAGTTGATTTGGGCCAGCTGCACTGTAATTGAGGCCAAGAGGCATTAACTACTTCACTGCTGCTTCACCAACTTCTCACACTGTGCAGAATTCATCTCAAGTATGCCAGCTCTTGTGACAAGATACAGTAGACCTGAAGTGCTAATGTTCCTGTGGAAAACCGGCCTAATCAGCTACTATACAGAAACGACAGCAAAAGCCATCAAAAGTAAAGGCTAATAAGCAAATGGAAAAAAGCTACTGCATGCATTAGTTTTACCCTTTGAACAGAAAAAAAAAGTGTTTACAGCTTTTCCAAAGTTACATACTGAGACATATCAAGCCGAGCCTTTTAGAAGCCTTTTAATTTAGGGCCTGTAAGTGACGATACACAGATTCACAGTGAGTGGTAGCAATTCAGTTCAGTGGGGCTTCTCACATGATTAAGAACTAATCAGTGGGATCAGCTCTGATCCCTGTTTCATGCTCCACACAAAGGAACCAAGAGCGCAAGAGATCACTCTTGCACAATGTACTTGTATAGCTAGACACTGTTTTGGAGATCAGCATGACAAGTCACCCACTGCGAGGATTATTCTTCCCCATATGAGAGTGCAATAGCAGCAAGGAAGGGGTAGAGAAAAGGAGAAATTGAGAAAGTTTCTTTAATGAACCAACCAGCCTATGAAGGGCAGGATGAGAAACAAGGCAGCTCATTTAGTTGGATAACTTGTCATTAAAGTGACAGAGAGTTCAAATTCTTAAGGTTTGTATACGTCCCATCAATATACATCTTCAATGTAGTGTCAGCTCATGTTTTCCCACAATACCACCCCACCAAGCCCTCTTTCTGCTGTCATCCTGCTAAGAAAAGAGCTCCCCTCTAGGTATCATAACATCTTGAAAATGTATCTGGAACATGAAGAAAGTGACTCAAATATATACACTTCAGAGTACACTGAATTCCAAATGGTTTTTCTTTCTGAAAAGATCTAAGGTTTTTTTCTAAGTGTTATCAGTGGAAGAGGAAACAGGTCATGTGAAGATTGTCAGAGGAATCTAAAACTTTTAAGAAGAAGCTGGCAAAGGTGTCAACCAAAGGATTACAATGGATTAACCTCACAAGATTTCTTCTCAGATGTGTGTATGTTCATAGTTAGGTATCACAGACAGTCTATGAATAGATGTACAGTAGACCCAGAGAATGCAGTAACAGATTTTTCAAGATATGTGGTTATCCTTGGCCAGCTATCTGAGAGCAGAATTAATTCTCTTTTTGTATTAACCTTTCTTTCCCAGAAAGGTAAGCTTCCCTTTAACGCCCCTTCCCACATTGTTTAAAAACATAGAAGGAAACCTAAAAGACTTCTTGCTGTGTTTATCTAACATACGTATTTATATTCATATTTAGCACACAGACAAACTCACAGGCAAATGCCCTTCATACTGGACTTCCACAGCATACATTAAAGTCTACCTAAGTAACTGAGATGATACACTGCTATGGCAACCATTGACTCTGTAAATTCATGTATCTTTAATTATTATCCTGGACTTCTAGGAGATTGTCCAGCAGATACATCAGTGGAATAGTGATTTATTGTAAGTAGAGCCAAGTTAACAAGATGTTATCAAATTAGAAATTTTCATTCCTTCCTCTCTGTATGAACCAAAGCTTTCTATTTTTTTTTCCATGAGCAGAAATAATTTGCTAAGTTATTTCTACAAATGAACATTGTCTAAACTTAAAGATTGTTCATAATTATTCTCTTTTAAACATTCAACATTCAAAACCAGACCTGTTTTGACACTACACAACAAAGAAGTTCCTGAAGACCTGAAATTCTTCCCAGAACCTGCAGATTGTTAGTATCTCCACTGAACCTCATGACCGTGACACACATTTTAACTCATAATGTCAAGTGTTCAGATTAGAATATTTTGTTCAGTGATGACAGAAAAGGAACGTTTTTCTCCAAGAAAGTGCTTATGAAATGCGTACAAGAAATTTTCAAAATACTGCCTTGCATTAGCCAATCCCATGAATGTTCTTGCCAATAACCTTGTTCAGTAGACTACTCACTGATGAAAGCAAATGTAATTAGAATATGGAGCAACTGTTTATTATATCACCTTAAACCACTTTTTAATACATATCCAGCTCTTCCTAATAAGCTTATGAAAAACAATTGTGGTGGAGGGAAAGGAAAACACTGTTTTAAAGCATTGTAATTTTATCAATTTTATCAACTAAGAATTAAAACTCACATGAACACTAGGTCAGTGGTGACTGTAGCATAGGAAAACTATAAAAATGCTTCTTGGACTGTGTAAGAAACGACAGAGGTATACGCAGCGAGCCCTGTAACAGTGGAACATCTGCTACCATTTCTGTGTGGGGTTCATTCTCATGATTTCATCTCCCCAGAAGAGGACCTCTTCTTTCAGTGCAAGTACTCTAACACATGATGCAGCTAGTTCTAAGTGCAGCTGTGGAGCTGAAGTCCCTGTGCCCTAAACAGACCTTTTCAGACTAAGAAATGCTTGCCTTCTCCCATACACTTTGCCATTTGTCATAGTGCATCTACTGGCATCTCTTATATTCTCAGCAGTAGAATTCAACTTTTCCAGTTTACTGATGGCCTTGTTAAGTTTTACTAGCCAGCAGAATCAAAACCTAAGTCTTTTCTAACTGGCACATCATATACGCATTTATTTTAAGACACATATTGCATGTATTTAAAAGAAAAGTGGAAAAGACAAAAATAGTCTGTGTCTCCCACACCCCACCCCGAGCAGATTGGTTGCTAAAAGAATTTAAAATCTTGTTAGGAGGAATTTATGCATGCAACAAAATACTCCTCTTATGTACAGTTTAATTAATCACCTACATAAAGCTCAAGACCATCTGTTCAATATACAGGGAGGAAAAAAAGACGAGATGAGATAGCAAAAGAGAATTATTGTGATAGTACTTAAGTATACCTATACCTAGTGTGGCTATTGCAATACAAAGATACTTGGTTAGTACTAGTTTACAAAATGTTTAGGAGAATATCCTTGTACTTAAAAGGAAGCTTCACAGAGAGCATGAACGTTTTTAGGGGACCAAATTCCTACAGCAATAATAGGCTCTGTTACAACTGCAATCAAATTCCATTTCTATTTGAAATGTTGACAAACCTTTTTGTTTTTAGGACTGTTGAGTCCTAAATTCAGGTCTAATAGTGATCACCTAACCACTGAACCTGTTCCTGCATTCCAGGACAGGACATAGGTGTGTTTCACCAGAAACTGTCTCTTGAAACCTGAATTTTCTTCCAGTTTGACAAATTATTTTCAAGTAAGTACAAAAGCACAAAAAACAGTCCATATATATATGAAGTATAAAATGTTACCAGGTAAGAAGCATTGATCCTACCTGAAGTAGTGAATTACATGCATTTCACAGAGAGGTAACACTTGGATTATACAGTTGCAACTACTTCTCTAGGCTATTGATCCCAGCAGCAAGCACAGACATATTATCTTAGGGATTTTTGTTTGTTTGTTTGAGGAACACAGTTGGAGAAAACATAACGAAATTGGGAATCCAGTCTTATATTACCTTTTTCCAAAATAGTTCAAGCCCTGAATAAAATGTTACAATAATTTAATTCATGCACAAAGACTATATTTATAGACTTGCTACCTAATACACTAAGTGTATACAGCCAAACTGCTATTCTTGCTACATAATTTGATCTTTCAAAGTATGTATTATCCTTTCTTTTCTTTAATCTTCCACCAAAAAAGGAGCTCTTCTTTGCTGGCAAAATTTTTAGTCAGTGTACGTATTAATGTAATTGACATGTTGAATTGATACTTGAAACAGTTCACATCTGGTAACTTGCCTAATGATTTCATTATTGTTGTTATTTTGCATATCACAAAATGCTTTCTCAGAAAGAATATTTTCTTTGTATGTGCAGTTTTGTTGTTGAACAACTGGTAGGTTTTTTACGTTTTCCACAATAATTAATGACACTGATTTACATGTCTACAGTACATTACACAGACACATGACAGGCTGTAATGCTTCTCAGTACTTAAAAGCTGTAGTTCCCCCATCATTAGTAATGGATTTGTGTGTAACAGCAGCAGTAAAAATTTTTACCCATCTCAGTGATGGCAGGCAACACAACAGACTTTCTACCAAAATATCCTCTTCACATGATGGGTATTCAGCCAACTTATTGCTTGTAGTGGGAAGTCAGACATCACCTGATGTATTTCTACAATAAAACCAAACTGACAGAGGGTGCTCATAGCAGATCAATGATTTTGCGCTGTATGGTTCCAGTACCTGTCCCTTGGTACCGGGAAACTGAAGGCCAAACTCCCAGGATTATTGATCCACAGCCTGACTTCAGCTGACAAAATATTCCAATATTGAAATATCTTTTGATTTGATGTAAAGCCACAAATCCATTAAGTTTGCTTTTATCCTTTCCTGGTTTACTATTTATTCCTTTGTTTGTTCGTTTTTTTCAAGTCCTTCCCTACATTTGACCTTCCTTCTTTTCTTTTTCTCTTTCCTAAACAAATGGAATAAATTTGAGACTTATCAAACTCACTTGACAGTCTTTTTTTTCCCTTACAACAGTTCTTTCCCGTCTTACAGCAAATTCATCCCAGTTTGGAGTAGTCCTAACTCTTTATTTAGCTTTCTTCTGTAAGATTTCAATACCTTTCACCTGAAAACAGAATAGAGTGAAAATCTGAAAATAGAGCAGTTATATTGAAGCTTGTATTTTAGAAATAGCATTTAGAACTGTGATTTTTGTGATCTCTGTCTCCTCAGTATTGTCAGATCTCTTTTTTTTTTTGCGTAAGAAGCAGCTTGGGAAAAACAGAGTGTACTGAGTAAAGCACCCCTGAAGTCTTGCAGTTCTTCCACATATCTATTCCTTTTGTAAATACATTTTCTCATCTGTACTATTAAAAATATTTTATTTGGGTTGTGAATGTTACTGTGAAATATTCACTTTTTAAAAAGAAAATATTATTTTCAGGTCAATTTGCTGAAAATCCAGCAATTTCAATATTTCATTTCAAGCACAAATTTTTTTACAAAAGATATCTGTCATGTCACAAATAAAACAGTATCTCTAAAAACATGCAAACTAAATCTGGTGCGTGAGTCACAGAAAGCTTACAAAAGCATTTTTTTACAGGTTTATATTGGAGACAAGATTAAACTTGACAGTTTCTTTTAAATTAAATTACCAAATTATAAATCATAGTATAAATAGTGCTTGATAAAAACCCAGCTTTCTCATCCCCTAGAAATGTTCAAAATTAGGGAAAAAAGATCTTTTTTCTGCAGCTTCGTGAAGTAGATATATCAACATTATTTTCCTACATATATTGCTTCAATGTTGTGTGGAGCAGGGAACCTCACTGAATTTCTATATCCCATGCTTACTATAAATGTGTAGCTAACAGGCTTTATTACTAAAATAGGTAAGAAAGAACAAACTGATACAATATGAAAATACAGCTACATATTCATTTACACGCTCCTTTCTAGGGAGATAAAGGACTTTTTTCGTGAGGCCAGAGACTAGCCACCAGGAAAGTGTTCATGAGTTACTTCTGCAAAGTAGCCTCTAAGACACTTGGGGCAAGTACAGAGGGATCCGAGACAGGTTGTCTCTCACCCCATGGTCAGACAGCTCTACTGCCCGACAAAAGCCAGCCAAAGCCTTCTACCGTCTGCTGAGGTGACTCCTTGGTGTGTGCTAGGGCTGGCATGAAACAGTCTTTGGGCTGAGCAGGTCATGATGCAAAAGGCCACTGGGGCACTGCACTTTGGAGAGCCTTTCTGCCCATCAGGCCAGTTCTAAAGCTCTCATCTGCTAAATGTACTAATTTATATTTTTTTCTGTAATAATACACAAAGGGAAAAACCATGCTTGGGAATAAAATTGGAGCAAAAAACCCCTACTAAATCAACACTGTTCTAAAACCTAGGACAAGAAGCAAATTATTCACACAGAATCATACAGCAGGGTTTCTCACAATCACTTCCTGAGAAAACACCTACATGAACTCTTTGCTTAAAGCTAAATCAATTGAGTTGTGATTATCTCTCAACATAATTATCAATTAATTAGTTCTACACATTTATAAGCTTCATTATTAGTATGGTATTCTTCGTTGTATTACCTTCTTTCCTAATAACTAAATGTTTGTGTGTCCCCAAGGCTATTAAAAAGATATCCACAAAAGTAATGAGCACATTCACAGTCCCTCTTACCTCAGAAGAGATAGGAGATTTTCACAAAAGCATCTTTAAGTTCATCATTTCAGTTCTCATAGACTTTCAATTAAAAATAAATAAATAAATAAATAAAATATAACTAAATGGGCGTTTCAGTTCTAGAAGATTTTACAAAATGTAAACCAGGAAAGAATAAGGTTCTAAGAGGACACAAAATACTGAAAGAGAGAACAGCAGACACTTTTCCAGTCAGGTGCTATGACGACAAGAAAGCGAAAATCGATGGTAAAACATTGCAATGGGACAGAGGTTTCTTGACCTCAGTGATGGGCTGTGAACAAGAAATGAGCCACTCACACAGGGAGCTTCTCTAAGCAGGAGTGATGTATCACTTTCTGATGCATATGGATAACACTGATGATGCGCTAGAAAGCCTGCCTATCCAAATTTCAAGAAGCCCAATTTCAGCTTTGCGATATAAAATGGGACATGAATTCTTTTGGTTTCACTGTAACATTATCTGGCAGGCATAGCATTTGCTCATTGTCAGTCCCTTAATAGTTGCTTTCAAGACACTACAGGAGGGGAAAATGCAGCAAGGAGATTGCCCAGAAGTATTGCTGTGGTTGGGTTAGGGTTTTATTCTTTCCTTTATGTGTTTAATACATTCCTGGGTCTTTGTTAGCTCCATCAGTTGCCATTAGTTGATATCAGTGTTTTTGCCATCAGTCTGCCTGGCAGAGCACTCCTCTTTCAGTGCTTACCTGTTTTTACACAAGTGACCTGGGAGAGGTCACTTGCTTACTCTTCTCACTGCTCAGAACTTCTGCAATTTAGTTATAGCAAAGTTAATGCAAACGACCTGGTAGTTCAGTGACAATATGGCAGCTGACAGGCTGAAGAGATCTTTTGAGAATGGTATTTGGACTTGCTCCTCTACAAAGGCTGATTAATACGGGAAGTGAGGGAGGTAATGAATCCATTTACAACTCTCCTACTTCTCAGTTGCTTGTCTGAAACCTGGAAACTGCAATGTGTAATTTTGGCATAATTTGGAAGACTCTCTATTATTAATTGAGAAGAAGGTGGACAGTTCACAAAGTGTGATGAAAGCATGTAATTGATCCTTGCTCTGCTATGAATCCCGAAGGATCTGTGATACTGGAAGTAGATTCTACTGCTTTCCTTTAGGAGATAAACAATTTTTGTTTTAGAAAATACTTGTGCAGCACATCAGCAAGGGGAGTGTTCATAAGACACAGTAAAGTGTGAGTCATTCCAGTCAGTCGTCCCTCATGCTGGTCATTTGGAGGCATATTCTTTTCTCAGTCTTTTCGGTTAAACTATAGCCTGTACTCTTGAAATGAGCATTGAAATGGACACCCCAAAACATGTAGAGATTTAAAATATGTCACTTTCAGTTTTTTGTCTCCCAAATTGTATTTACAGTATGTAAATATGTATTTACAGTAAATGTTCTTACACTCTGGTATCTTTACCATAGCAACTTAAATTATTTAGGACTCATGGTACAGTATATAATGTGCTGTATGAAATATAATTTGACATAAAAATAAGGAAGTAGATACAAGTCTTTTATTAACAATCTAATGATCAGAATGTTCATCAAATACAAGCGACAGCATGAAAATTACTAGAGTCTATATAAAAGAGCAACAACTCATATTAGACAAATAAGAGACTAACATTGTAGTAAAACAGAGGTAAAGGAAGATGTCAGTTAGTAAAAGTTTTACAACTTGAACAGGACGCTGCTGTCATTGACTATCAACCTGATAGTCCCTGTGATGTGGTGAGATACCACAAGGTCAGAAGATCAAATGCTTCAAATTATGTATTAACAAATATTTAGAAATAAAACTCAGTTTTTATATTCAATAATTTCTCTATTTATGCAAGCACTACTAAAGAAGAAAACAAGAAGACACACAGGAGGACAAAAAAAAACAAACCAAACCAAAACAAAAAAACATTATCAAACCTAATGCCACTTCTTACTGTTAATCAATTAGTCAACCAGTTATCTAGAGATTAGATAAAGAACCAAACTGAAATTCTGTGATTACAGTCACATGATCCAACTAAATCATGCACACATGGCAGCGATACACAAGAGAGGCAAACCTATTCTCTCTGTCTGTATCCTCCATACCTTAAGGTCAAACTTACAACATGGAATAACTCTGTGAGATCTTCTCCTTCACTTTCTTACTTCTTCCTACTAAATATTCTTATCAAAATACTTCTCTGAACAGTTATTCTTGGATTGTTTTTGCTTTCATTCAGTTAGAAATAACATACAAAACTTCCTTTTTTTCCTTCAAAAAACCAGGAAATAATAAATGTATGTTATTCCTAAGCAAATATATTCCCTGATTAAAAGCAGAGAAACTCCATCTGCTCCATCTATGTGAAGTTACAGCCTTCGGATAGATTATGTGAGAATCCTGTTGATGCCCAGATAGAGTGGGAGGCGTATGGTATTATCATTCAATTTCACTACATTTCGTAACTAGCCACACAAAACTGAGTCTAATGACAGTGAAAAGACAACACTACACTTTTACTGAGTAGTCTTTTTAGCATAGAATTATCCACAACAGGAAGCAAAGCTGAACAACAGGAAATAAATTAGTAACTTTCAAAGACGTAGCCTAAAACATCAGGCTTTTAACTATGTAGACCAGAGTCTGTCCTCCTGTTCCAGCAATTCTGTGCTAAAGAACGTGTCCTGACAAACTCGGGAGGAAAAATGCACAGCTATTCAAGCTCAGGCAATCCAGGAGGACAGCTGGGCAAGGACAGTGGAAGGTAACAGTCTAAGTGATATGCACTGGTGATACGGTAACTAAACAAAAATGTGAAATAAAGCAGTAGGGATTCCCACACTAACTGAGTTATTCTGTTTCTCTTGGGTTTAAAATGCCTTTTAAATTAGATTCTCACAAGGTTACCACATTCTTCAAAGTTTCATTTCTTCTGAAGAAAAAGCCTATGAAGGGTCAAATGATTGTTTACTTGGCAGTTCTTAAGCTAAGTACTTTTCTACGCTTACTGGTGTAGAAAAAGATACAACTTGTCCCATGCACAAAAAACTTTATCTGTTTGCATGGGAGTTGGAAGGAGGGAGATGCTATAGCTTCACCTTTTATCACAGTAGGGAGAATGAAAAAAGCGTGTAATCAATGAGACCTTTGCCCTGCTATTGTCTATTCTACATTACACATACAAGGCTTCTACTGGAAATATATGAGGGAAAAAAGGATTTGGATGTAACAGAAACCACTGCTTGAGATGTGATAACAAAAATGCCTAATTCTTGCATCCAAGGTGCAAGATTCTGTACTGGTGAAATGATTCCATTAATTCCATGGCCTGCTCTGCATTTTTGTGATGAACTTTTAGGATGCTGGTGATTGCAATTGATATAAAATTTTTGTTCTCTATTCATCATTATGAAAATTAGCTTACAGTATCAGGTACTCTGATTTTTTTTAGTTGTCAATACCTAAATCCTTCTCTTCACTTATTTGTAAAAACACTTACAGAGCATTGTACTTTCCTAGTATTGCCACAATAGCATCTTATTATAAACATCCTTCATTCCGTAATTCTTTTCATCAGAGATATCTTAAAATAGACTAACAGTCATATTAAACTACACTAACCTCCATCACAGCAAGAAAGAAACCATGCTGTACATCACCAGCCTTCAAGGACAAATCTTCAAGGCTTCTATCTGTCCTACTTTGAGCCCTCAACTTATCATTCATAATGAACTTTCCTGCCAACAGGCACAACTGTCAACAGGTGACAAATCATTGTATCAAGTGGCAATTTTTCATTTTTGTTGCTCCACTTTCCTTTCTGGCATCCTCTTATCAGATATATATTTGCTATGGAAATGAACGCATTACGCATTACCAGCCTATCATTTCTCCGAATTCAATAGCCGAATTACACAATAAACTTTAGATTTTTGCTATTGCTTAATTACATTTTAACCACAGATCCAGATAAGCAGTGTCTTCCAGATCAGACAAACACAGTGAGCATGTATTGTACAGGCAGGCAATTAGCTAATTAAAGAGCCAAAAAGTCTTACATGTTTTGAAAGGCATGATGTTGCTTTCTTTAGAAAAAAGGATCCTGGAGTAGACAGGGAGCTGCAGCAGGAGAAGGGTAATATTGGTGTTCCTTACAGAAAAGCCACTGAGACTGGTTTCCAGGATGATCATAGATAGTATCCTAGAAGAAGAAATCAACACCCTCAGCTTCCTCTCCTCAGGGCTACTCTCAATCCATTCTTCCCCTCAGACTGTATATCTGCCTGGGATTGCCCTAACCCAGGTGCAGGACCTTGCACTTGGCCTGGATGAACTTCATGAGGTTTGCATGGGCCCACCTCTCAAGCCTGTCCAGAAGTCCTAGTTGGCTTTGCTTAATTTTTATATCTTGACATTAACAGTGTTTTAAAGTGGGTCTGTTTCTTATTGTAAAGGTTAATAAACCAAGAAATATAGGAAAGCAATATTGTAGCATCCTTCAAATGTGCTTGGCCATTATGCTTGCTGAGAAGACAAACAGGCAAACTGTTTTGGTCGAATGAAATACTAAATTTTCCACACTAAAGGACTTGTTACTGTCTTGCAATGAAGGGGAATGAGAAAGTGATGGAGGAATGAATCAGAAGAGAATTCCACATATGATTTAGTAATGTATTCACAGCGCATTTGGAGCCATTAAAGCAATCCTTCCTCCACAGGTACCCAAGAGATTACTCTAATGCTTCTACTGGGATTGTCAAGAGGGAAACCCTGCAGCTTCACAGGACTATTATGCTTTGACTGTTTGCATTGTCGTCTCTCCCTCCTGCACATAAATGTAACTCTCACTACAGCTAAAGGGGTCATATAGAAGCAGTCAAAAGGAGAGAAAAAGTTGCAGAATACCGGTCAGATAAAATTAGCTGTTTACTCCATGCTATGCAAGGATTCATAATATACAAGTACTTAGTTGCTCAGAATCATGAATTTCAGAGGATCATCTACACCTAGGAAATATCAGCTGTTACCATATGATGCTGATATGCACATTTATTACTGAAAAAAAAAAAAGGGAATTAAAGATGGAACCAATTAGTTAGGCCAGCCATGGCCCTTCGTGCTCCATCACTGAAATAGAAACAGAGAATAAGGACTTTCTCAAAGCCAACTGCATCTGCAAGGGCTGGGATGGCTAGCCTGGGTGACAGGACTGGCACAAACGCTCCAAGGGACCTCAGTTGTTTTTCCATGCCCCCTAAATCCCATCAGCCTTCATTACTAAACAACACTGATGTGCGATCTTGTTGCTGAAGTTGCATCACAGTGTTTGTAACAATATCTCTGCTGTATTTCTGGATCCAGAGGTTTCTGGTACTATGTCTAATGCCATAGTAAACAGAGGAAACAGTACTGTTAGTGCCTGTGTAAAGGAAGGGCTGGTTTACTCACTGATTTCTTGCTTATTTCTGTTACACGTGCAGATTCTCTCATACAGACACACACTGTAGTTTGAATAAATATCTACCCAATTATTACAAAAGCACCATAAAGACATTTTTAATTATTATTTCAAAACAGACTTCCATATTGATCAAATAGGGTATTAAAAGACATCTTCTTACTCACAAGTAAGCCTTTCAAAATGGGGTAGCACACAAGCTGAGATTTAGGGCACATATTGCTCTAGCCAGTAAAAAAATGAAATTCAGGATTAATAAAGCAAAGCAAAGCAAATTACTCAGTGCTCCCAAGCACAACTCAAAACCTGTATTTTCCAGGCAAGACAAAGAATGTACATGGATGGCAAATGAATTATTTCTATATACAGAAGTCAGGGTTTTTTTCTGCGTACTGTTGCTGGATAGAAAGCACATTTTTCAAAAGAAAAAAAAAAAAGAATATATAAGAAAAAAAAGAATAAAAGCTGGCAAGACATTTATTGAAAGATCATGACTGGTCATAGTATGTAGCATTCATTTAGAAACTGCCTTGGGGTTGCTAAATTATATATAAGGCTAATGAGAGATGAAATATGTGAAAAACACAGGTGATTTTTATCCTCAGGAGCTGAAAAATTCCCCTTTTCACACTGCAGAAAGCCAAATACACCATAAATATGGACAGAGCAGTTACAATGGATGTTAAGTATTAAAGAGCACATATTAAAGACACACAATTAATAGAATTGACAGAGCAGGTTACCTTTTAGAGTCTGTTTCTGAATATATTTCCCACCTCCCCTCCATTCTCTCTATCTCATACACACAATACACACAGAGAGTTCAAAAAGCTGTGGTGGCTTGAGTAGAAAAAGTTAGAAGATATTATTTGAGGACATAACTAGTGACCTGCAATCAGTTGTGGACATTAACCTAGAGTAATTGACAGGCATGTAGTTTAAAAAAAAAAACACAACTATTTAAAAGTCACAGAATACTCTTTGATAGATCAGTATTACACTGTAATACTGATGTAAATAAATTACATTGCAACTGCTGATGTAATACTCATGCAACAATACTTAGGCAAGAATTAATTTTTCTGTGTTCCAGACTGGGATTTGGTCATATGAAGTCTATTTTGCTTGTTTGTTTTGTCTTTTAATTGTAATACTTGTCCTAGAAATGACATGAGAAATACATCTTAAAAGAAAGGAATTAAATGTGTTTGTGCTTACTTGGCAGGAGTAGTTGGTTACTAGATATAGAGCCTTTCCCTTTTTAGCTTCTAAGAATTAAGTTCAGTCAAAATGAAACAAGCCACTAGCCACTGGCCCCAGTTTTCAGTGCCCTATTTGAAGCAAGGCAGTGCCTTCATTCTGTTTATAGGAGTCAAATGATGATGTTCAAAGGAAAAAAAAAAAAAAAAAAAACAAACAAAATCCCAAAACTAAAACAAGCCAATGAAGATATCATCATTGCCGGCTTTAGGAGAGAATCTAGAGAAATTCCTCTCTACATCAGATCTGTACCATATTCCAGGCTGCCCTTCCCTCTACTTCCTCCGCTCTACAGATGCAGAAACTACATAAGGGTACATCTTAATCCACAAAATATTCTACAGCTTAAAACAATAATAATAATCCTCTGAGGACTCTCCCCTGCCCCTTCTCCAAGCTGGGTGGCATGGTTGACACACTGGAGGGAAGGGATGCCATCCACAGGGACCTGGACAGGCTTGAGAGGTGGGCTAATGCAAATGGCATGAAGTTCAACCAAGCCAAGGGCAGAGTCCTACACCTGGGACGTGGCAATCCCAGGCACAAATACAGG
>VXBW01003164.1:1244731-1270492 GCA_013400375.1 Thinocorus orbignyianus | reverse complement strand
TACCAGAAGAAGATCCTCTAATAGGGTTGGAATAGGTTATTGTATCACATCAGCCACTCACATTCCACCTGACCAGACTAAAGGAGCAGCAACAGCCAAGTTTCTCTCCCTACAAGCCAGGCTGTAGCAATCCCGAGAACTAATTTCCAGTCTCCAGCCAGCAATAAAACACCCACCATGCTTTTATTAAAAGCAAGGGTGTTCTGCAACACACTGCTGCAATTTCCTTAGGATTATTCTGAAGTTTCAAGTCCTCCTGATTTCATAGTTTATGAAGAAAAAAATTTTCTTTTAAAGATCAGTTAGGCTGAACTGCATTCACAGTGGCTGTTCTTAAAGGTTGTTATCCTAATTTGACATCCCATTTTCTTGCATAGAGAGTAAGATGAGCATAATTTTGTGCCTGCATAATTTCATCTGCAATTGCATCTACAGCCGTAGCATGGACGGGAAGTGTCTCTTTGATTCCTCTCCATTCCAGGCTCTCTTTTGATGCAAGATGAGAATAAAAGCTTTAAACAAGAGATCACATGAGTTCTTTTCTTTAAGAATACTTGGGTTTCTGTGAGTTGCAGGAAGCTTGTATTTCAAATTTTTAGGGAGTTGGCCTGGAGTACATTTAAATTGTAAGACAAGATATGCAGTGATAATCCTGCTCTTGTATAGGTGTCACACATCTGGCATGAGCTTCCCCTTCACTCCAGGGCTTTGCAATACTCTCTCTTTCTGAAGGAAGGAAGAACTGATAACATGCTCTAGAGGAAGGAGCTATTAATCTAGTTCTTATGTTCCCTTCTCCCTCTTTCTTTTTTTCAAAGCAACGATGTAGTGAGGTTGTATATTTCTCCATAACATTCCTCTCATTTGCGCTATTTTATTAAATTGTTTTCATGAGTTGTGTAATCCCACACTAATTAAAGAGGGCTTAATAGACCATCACATCTCCATTAGGTTCACCTTGTGTTACTCTTGGAAGGCGTGTCGTGGACAGGGAGGACCTAACAGGGAGGAGCTCAATGAGGGAAAACAACCTGCAGGAGGCACATGGTCCTGTCTCTCTGTAGGAGACAGAAGTGCTTGAGGTCTCGGAGATGTGTTATATGATCATGATCCTTAGGACATAGATTTGTTTGTCTTACTATTACCATTGTTCTTCCCTTTTTGTTCTTAGTTTCACCAGGAGCTGAAGTTGACAGAGCACGTCGAAAGGCCACAGGCTGCAGAGCAAGAGGTATTGATCACTGTGATGGTGCTTTTGGGATTGTGGTGGTTGCAGAAAAGAAAGGAGGCTTATAATGGGATCTGCAGGGAGTGTGCATAGTCCTGCACAAAGATTGGTATCCCCTTACATAGTAAGATAATGACAAGTTGCAAACCGTGCTATCAGGGAATGATGTACAGAGGAACACATAGAGGGATTTTACACTGCTTTGAAGCAGGGCTGGTTTGGAGACTGCTAGCTGGAAAATGCAGGCAGAATTGGTATGCAAGCATTGCTCTAGACTATTGATATGCCCTGTAACACCTTAACTTTAATGTACTTCTTGAGACTTTGTTTAATATTTCACTAAAAGATTTGATAAGGTGAAACTTCAGTAAGAATGGGAAGACTTGCCTACTATCTTAAACTGGTGAGCAGAACATGCTCTGAGCTGGTATGGCACGTTTGTAAGAACCGGTCTTCTGCTGCTTGAATTTCCCTAGTGTTGTTTGGGCTGGTAGTTTTATTAACTGCTATTCTAACACTGTATTACAAATCCATTAACTGATTTGGTACTACAGGCTGTAATATTGACTTGAGTTCCACAGTCCTGGTTTTTAAGGATAGTAGTTAAAGAGTTGATTGAAAAGACTACAGTGGTTTATTATGGGCAACCAAACTTTTTAAAAGGATGTAGGCTAAAAAGATTTTTTCATGAAGTAGAACCACCTGTAGATTTTTCTCTTGTTTTACAAGGGGGGAAAAAACCAAACCCAACAGCTAGATTGAAACTTCATAATGCTTTCTCTGTGGTATAAAAAAGAAATGCTGAAGCCTTCTCCTATGTTACAACTGTTCGTTTAACAAAATTATTTACGCTTAGGACAATCTCTGTATGGACGCAGATATTTTTCTCATGTACTTCGGTAAGGTGATCAAAAAAATCAATGATGAAAAATGTCCAGGGCATTGCATTTCAAAAGAGCTTTGTCCCTGACAGTGGTCTGTAAAGTTGCCAAAAATCTTGCTGTGAATCATAACTGAGTAGCCCCTTTAAACATGAAAATTTAAGAAAATCACGAGCAGCCAAGATCTAAATGGTTGGGGGATTTCTGAATTATCCTACTATTAGGTTGGATCAAACTTTTTAGAGGTAGGAATATAGGGAACAATAACTGCATACAGAGATAATTATCTCTACAGATGTTAATTAATTTCTGCCTGCTAAAAATCACTTGACTTTGGACTTAACAAAGATGAAACTTCCCTTTCATTTTTTACAAAACGACATATTCTGCAGCATTAGCACTAATATAGCAGATATGTTTTATTTTGCAGAGTATACTCTAGGAGGGCAGTTAATTTTAAAGCTTCTGATGTCTCCAAACTTAATGATTCTGAGGAGAAAAATCTCTCTAGTTTGAGGCACTGAATCTTAGCAAGCCATACAGATGCTTCAAGCCACAGCCCTGTAAGCCCTTAGTTTGCAACTGATTTGAAGCACACTTTGTATATCTGAGTCACCTTGCCAGTAAGTGAACTTGGTCAAGGGAGGATGGTGCTCTTGGGGGGGTTATTCAGGGCCCATTTGTTAAGCTGACTTGGAATGACCCTGATATGGCTGAGACTTTCTATTTTTATTCAAAACCCCATTCTTTATCCTGGCTCGACTCCCAGCTAAACCCAGAGCCTACTTCATGATCATAACAAGGTTGACTCGTGTCATTTTGGTGAGCCCAAAGGGCGTTCTTTTTTCCATGGGAGCTGGAGAATCTCTGTTAGCTGGAAGAGGCTCTGACTTGTGCACCGTCTCCAGGTGCTCCACAGATGTACTTGGCTATGCCAAGCTGCCCAGGCTCCTGACTGCGTGAAATGGCTAAGAGTGAAGGCAAATGACTCTGGGCAGAGGGATGCTGAGATTTGTACATTTTCATAACAGTTTTTGCAAACAAAACCAGCATTCTGGTGTCCTGAGGGATGCCTGCCCAGGGTAAAACTGAGAGCTTGCCTGGATATTTCTAGGCTTGCCTTCTGAGTGGGTTGTTCTGAAAAGTCAACATAGGCAGGACAGGACTTGGTCTCACCATTTTCCTGGCACCCTGATGGTTTTTTATCTTAAGGCATTATTTCGTGATCCTGGCATTATTTGCACAGACTTTTGAGAAGCAGCTGTCATCTTGGCTTACATTTTATCTTCTCCCTGTTGCAAGGGAGAAGCAGATGGAAGTTTTGGGCTGCTTTGTTTTTAGATATAGTATGTTAAGTAAATAATGGCTTCTGCAGCCAAGGGTGGCTTCTAGCCAGGCCAGAGGCTGCAACTTTTGTTTACACCATATGTGACCCAAGTGCTCAGCTCTAAGAAATGCCCAACAGCTCAAAGTATGGGTAAAGGAGTTTGTTGTCTGCACTCTGTGAGAATGGTGTGGTAAGATGCTCAGTTGCAGGCAGGAGCTGTGTGTAAGAGCTGGTGGAGAGCTGGCTGCTGTGGGTCTCTCCTAGGTGTTTCCTTCTCCTCAGGTACTCTGTAGGGAGCTTTGGCAAATATGGGCAGTGCTTCAGTCCCCCTCTTCTATGTATTTAGATCCAAAATGTGTCAGAAATCCAAATCCTTTCTAATCTTCTTATTTTGCTTTGCTGAAGTTATCAGTTATCCTCGTTGTCCGTGTATCCTAATTACAATAGCACTTTTTTTTTTCTTAATGGAGGAAGGAAGAGACAGATTATCTATTGGTTCATTTGTTTGTGTTCCCTAAAGTATTACTGGAGGCAGTATTTTCCCAAGCATAGCTCTTTGGATGCTAAAGAAAAGTTAGAAACATAGAAATATCACTAGAGCTTAACACTGAATTAGTTGCGTTAAAACAGTCCTTTTCTAAGCGGACTCTGGAAATTAGCCCTATGCTCCTGCAGAGTGTTGAAAATCATTACACTCGCTGCTTGAATTTAGAAGTGCAAGTACTTTTTGCATCTCAAGCTTTGCAAAGCTGTTTCTAAGGCAATTCCTGCAGATTTTGGAGAGACCAAATTGGTCTCAGACTCCAAGCAGTCTTAAAATCCTTTGCAGGTCCCCTTGCCAGCTGCTGTTCCCATAATATCTGGAGCGGCCATCTGTCATTTTTAAGCCTACAAATGTCAAATATCCAGGATGAAAACAATCAAGAGAAGGCTACTGACTCTTCCCAGCTGCATCTATTTGTTGAATGAAGAATGACCTTTCACTTTATGTCTGAGCTGTGGACAATCATCATCTGTCTGCTTGGACTCCCTGCCTGCCTGGCTTTTTTGCCTCTCAGCTGTCCCAGGTGTGCTCACAGCAGAGTTGCCTCCTGCTCCTCCTAAATTCTTCTCCCCTGTAAGAAAAGACTAAGAAGTCAGGTAGATGAGGGGTTAAATTTCAATGCTTACTGATGCCACAGGCTTTCTCTAGCTCCAGCTAGGCTGTTTCCATCCTGCCTGCACTGGGAAGTGCCTGAAGTTGAAGCATTCGCACATTAGGTGGTGCTAAACTCTAATAAATGCAGGCAAAGTGATTACTGGAGCTGTTACCCATCCTGCTTGCGGCACTCGACAAGGCTCCACACTCATCTTCGTGCTGTGAATGTTGCCCTGCAGTACCAAAAGCCAGTTCACAGGCTTGCCAGTTTGCAGTTAAACTTGCCACCAGAGAATTCTAGATTAGAAGTTTCCAGAGTGCTTATTTTTTTTTTTTTTTTCTAAAACTACAGCCAATACTACCAAACTTAGCAACCTGAACTTAATGTTTTGGGACTTTCCTACTCTTAGGGCTGCTCCCGGGGTGGCAATAGTTGAGGCAGGAGATGACATCTCCAACCTACCAGGGCATAACAACTCTCTCCCCCTTCTACAGAGAAGATGGTTCTTCTGGCTGCTTATACTTACTAAACTGTCACCACTTGCAACTGGAATTGGCCTTGAACTGAAGCTCCAGTCAGGCGATAATTGTCCTAAACCAGGTACAGGATTGAGGAGTCACTCCTTCAGGTGGCTCCTACAATTTGCAAAGTAATGTGCAACTAGGATCTTCATGCACCTATTTTAACCACTACAAGGCTGAAAATGTAGATTCAGCTCCTAATTGAAAGTTTGGAATGGATGCAGGGTGAAACCTAATTTAATGAATAGGACAATAAAGATGTTTGAGTTGTTGTCATAAGGGATCCTAGTTAAAGAAACTGCCACTTAGCAAAACTTACAACTATCATTCCCCAAACTATTCTGTAGTTACAGTTTTAATAACTCTTTTTAGCTATCAGAGAAGATCTAGGATTTTAGTGAGAACAGGTACCTCTCAGGAGCTGCTGTGCACTTCCAAGTCACTTCTCTACTACTGCTCTCATAAGCATGGAATGGGATTTGAAGGTAACAGTAAGGTCCCTCTTTGGACCAAAACCCAATCTCTTCTTGCTTTAAACTTCTTCCAGACATTTGTTGAATATATCACTATTCATGTGCAACAGATGAGTGAAAAGCTTATCATTATACTTGTCTTTCTGCATAAGTAAAATGGAAATTCTCTCTGGCTTTGAAAGTAGCAAGAAAAAAATCCACAGATGATGTTGATCGCTTGGGTCAAGTGGGATAATCATAGAGAATCTATTCTAATGTCTGCACCAGATGAGGAAGATACTGGAGGAGGGAGAAGATGCTGTCATGCTTAGCTAAGGGCTACCTGCTTGTACTCTCCCAGTTACATCTCTGTTGCATTTGAGGGGCAAGATAATGTGAACCTGCAGCTGGAGGCAGCACATGAGGGGGGCAAGATGTCCATGCTCTTCCCTGCACAAGCACCGTCTTTTTTTCCTGCTCTGTGCACACCTGAACAAGTTGTCTCCAGACTGTGTAGAAGGATGCAGCAAGGGCTGGCATGGAGTACACTGTACTTGCAGCTACTCATCAGAATTTGCTGTTAAAACATTTAAGAATCACAGAAAGGCTCTTTTGAGTTCTATTGCACGGGCAAAGCTTTGAGTTAGAAGATCACGACCTTATTTTTTTTTTTTGGACAGCATTAAAAATGAAGGCATTTAAAATAGCTGAAGAGATGCTTTGAAACAAGCTGCCAAATAATGAATAATCGCAGAGAATTTAAATGAGACACATAGTACAGCCTTTTGTTTCTTAAGGCAAGCTACCTCCCTTGGACTTTTTTTTTTCTCCTTTGAGAACAAAAGGCAGAATCAATAAGCCAGTCAATGAGACTACTGGAAACCACTTTGAAGTTTTTGATGAAAGAGAATTTTCCTTCCTGTTTGAATCGCAGATTCCTTAGCACAAAACACGGCTGGTTTGCTTCCACCTCAGCAAATCTGACTGGGGCATCTAAGCTCCCATCCCACCCCATTGCCTGACCCTCCTGAGTGTGACTATGCTGAGTGAGTTCGATCCGCTGTAGTCTCTACTGCAGACATCGCTTTTCAAAGTAGGAGCTGAATCTATTGTTTCCCCATCCCAGCTCTTGGGAAGTTTTGCTTCCATAGCACTATAGTCATTAGTGGTAAAATAAGTGTTAATTTGCATGTAAATTAGCACCTGATAGCCCCAAACAGTACATGAACTATTGATTAGAAAATGATTGGGGGGGGGGAGGGGGGGAAATGCCTAAATATGAACGAGTCTGAGTGCTATGAGCCGTATCAGTCTTACTTTAGGTAAGCTTCATTAGCCATAAAAGTTACCTTGCTAGCACTTGATACTTTATAACTTCTTCTTGCATTTTACTGCACAATCATTCAGCCTTTGGTTGGCAAACCACAGCCTTTCAACCCACAAGGGCCTGCTTTCTGTCTTCAGCAGTCTGTGCTGCTAACCTCATGGAAGCCAGGAGGTCGGGTCGCATCCCACCTAGCTGCTCCCTGTACAGATCTTGGGTCCTTCAACTAATCTGCCTTTTAGATGGGAAATGCAGAATGACGAACCTTGATACCTCATATTACTAATGGTGACATGGACTCAGGATTGTCGGGAGGGGCACGGGAAGACATGCGGCTGACTCAATATGAGTGATAAAGCAAGCTTCAGTGTTTATTTGGATAGCTCAGATATTTATACACTTATTGTAAATTATGCCTACTTGTCACACACTAATTGGCTAGGCTTCTAAAGATTACATGTTCATACACCTCCTACTTGCAGTTTCTGCTTCAAGGTTCTCCAACATTCCAGAAGGACACTCTCCCTCTTTCTTTGTTTCTCATTCTCGCAGGGTCTGTGTGACCTTGGCTCTTCTTCCTTGTTAGCTTAAGTTGCAGTTCTCACTGAGGCCTACTGTGGCTAAAATCCTACTTATGCTAAACACTTAGGCTAACAAGAGGATTGCTTGTACAATGCTTCCATTGGATCCATGGCCCTGCTCCCGCAGCCATTCTGCAACACAGGATAAGGAGCATTTCAGAAAGGCCCAAGAGAAGACGTCTTCACCTCTTCCGACTGCACTCCAAAGGAGCAAGGTGCGGCCCAGGCTTCAGTAGGAGACTTCTAGCATCCTTTTCACTACTCACAGAAAACACTACCAGACCAAACATTTCAGAAGGAATTTCACTCAACAGAAGAGCTTTGCTACTGCACTTGGATTGCTTCTGAGTTAAAGTATCAAGAAGCCATCTTCAAGTGAAGGATGGGGAAGAAAATGTCAACCAGCTAACTGCAAAACCATTCCTTTTAACTGAAGGCAGGGAGGCACACTGCATTTTTCATAGCTTGGAACAGAAAAGTGCACAGTATGTGACACTGATGCAGAGTAAATGTTTTATGAGCTGCCCTCCTAACAGACCTCTCCCTGAGAGGAGGGAGCTGGCACGGTGGTGACAGCCCAAGTGCCTGCAGGGCCAGGCCATGAAGTCTCTGGCAGCTGAGGTGGATTTCTCAGAACCTGGGGTTTTTCCCCCTTGGACTTCGATGGCTTTTTGTTAAATAGTGGTTTGGCCCCTTAGCAGAAGGGTGCAGTGCATCCAGCAGATGATGTACTGAAAGACATCGTAGCCAGACGGTACCAGTGATGTGTTTGGTGCAGCTCTGGAGGCTGTGAGCCTGCCTGTCCTATACTTGTGAATGCATGAATAATTGAATGCTCTGTCAGACCATGCTCTTATTTTTAGTAGCATATTTGTAAATGCCCTATGTGCTGTAGAGGCCTCTCTCTGGAGAAGAAAAAAAAAAAGTATTTATTTGCAACCTAGCTTTAACACGGTTAGCAGAGTTTGCAAACATGGTAACAGCCTTGGGAAAACTGTTCCTGTGGGAGGAAAAACCTTTGCTTTAGTCCGAGACTCTCCTTATTCTGTCTCTCACGCTATCTCAGCTCTACGGCAGCAGGACAGGTTACAGAAAAGCTTTTGATGCTGCTTGCAAGGTAAACAGATGGTGAACAAAGAAGCCAAAAAGCAAGGATAAGAAAATGAGTGATATACATCTCTGTAAGATACTTTGGCTCATTATTTAAAAAATTTCAGTCATTGGGACATTGTTTCAGCTTCTTGGTATCTAATATGGATGTCAGACTTGGTTTTGTGTGGGTTTTTTCAGAGTAACTAAGTAAACTATTCCACATTCTACAAAATTTCTACAAAATCACTTTGCTCCAGTTACCAGTGAATATTAAGGCATCTTTTCCCCAGCTGATGCAAGTTCCAAGGTCCTTTCATAGGCCCACCACAAGAAGGTGCTGAAAAATCATTTCCTTGATAACAGCATAGTGATCCTCATCACTCATAGATGAGATGCAAAAATCAATGCTGTCTTATAATGTCACATTGAATAAACTGAAATATTAAGCTGGCAAGAGCACCAAGCAAGCAGGAAGAAACAAGGCTTGAAGCCTGAAAGAACAAGTGTCACAGTGCTTATGCTGCCTGACAACAGGATCAAGTTTTGTTATTTATTCTGTACAGAACTTGAGCAGAATGTGCTCGTCTGGAGGTCAGCAGCGCTACTGCGTGTGTGAACGTTTGTGTGACCATTTTGCTCTTTGATCTGGCCCCGAGTAGTTCCAATGACCACTAAAATCAAGGTATTGCTTCCTGGTCTCTGTTGAATAGGGGAGCTGTCTTCTACCAAGAGCCTCCTGCAAGTTGCTTTGGTCAGGAGGGTGCTGTTATGTGACTCTCCACTTAGTGTCCTCGCTTGCCTTTTGAATCCTTTTGCTAGAAAGAAGGAGGGCTCTTGGTTCAGGCTAAAAAGCAAGAAGACCTGACTATCCGAAGTTTTTATGTAAGGAATTAATCTGCAAAATTAAGCTCTGTGTAGATTTTGACTGAGCACCCTAGGGTTGGCAGCATCTGTCCTGGTGCCTGTTGGATTTGAATGGCTTCAGGACGGGACCCACATGTTGTAAACATTACAATGTGGCTTGTCTTAGCTCCTCTGAAGCCTGTGGAGCTGAGCAAACTCTAATGTGTAGGGCCTGAGACAGAGCTGAAAATCCCTAGGAATCCCTGCTGATTCAAAGAGCATGGCTGTCCCATAGTGCATAAGCAAGTGCAAATTGTCACACCATGTCTGCTAATGAGTTACCAGACAGACTGTATGAGTCTCATTTTGGGTCCTGATTCTGTAAAACGTCAGTGTGTGCTTCATGCTGAAGGCAATTCCTCTCTCACTTGTTTAATGTTAACTAAATGGTCGATTGGGAAACCTCACATAGATCCCTGTTTACTGCAGACTGAATGAGAGCTACCTGTCAGATTTTGTTCAGCTGCTCTTGTTAAGCTAGTAATTGCATATCTACCTTTAAACTTCACCTAGCTCATTGATAAAATCTTACTCCCTAAATGTCTGAAACTGGAAAGAGTAAGATCTATACCCACTAGCTCATATATTACGATCATCTGCACATCACAAGCTATTTAATACCATGTGGAATTGTTGAGGAATCTCTTCACACTTTCCCTTTGCCCAGTTCCTCATATCTGAAATTAACCTCTTTGTAAAGTAAATTCCTTGAATAAATGTAATGAACTAATTTATTGCTAATTAGATAACTTCAGTATGATAACTATTTCTCACCTTAAAGAAGTGTCTTTGCGACATTCATATTGTGCAAACAAGGAGTGCACAAAACAATGTACCTGCTCCAAAATTTTTCACTGGCTTGGACAGAGAAAGAACTTAACCGGAGCCCCATGTTGCAGATTAGCCCTGGGCTTCAGCATTCTAATAGTTTGGGGAATCTTTCTTTTCTGTCCTTGGGACAGTGGTGTCCTGAAAGCTTTGCTTCTGCAGCTGATGGAAGACAAAAACCTATTTCAAAACTAAAGTCTTTCATGAAGGAACAACACTATATCTCAGATGATCCTAATTTTACCAACTTCCCCTATTTTAAGGTCAAAAACTGTGGGATTTTACAGATCTTATCCAAAGGCATCTTGTCTTCACACAAAAGCATAAATGGGAGAAAATCCAGCCCTTTCACCAGGGATTTGTTCCAATGATAAACACTAATTTTAAACTACTTTGCCTTATTTCTTTTGTAAAACTGTTCTAGCTTAAGTTTGCTGAAAGTCATACAAGTACTGCCATTCTATTTTCTATTCCTGTTCCCCAAACTCAATACTCATCAGTCCAAAGTCTTCTAATTATTTTGTAGGTCTTCTGAACTTTGTCCAATTTAGCATTAACTTGTACAATTGTATCTGAAAACATTTTAAGTCTATTTAAATCCAGATTAATTTGATCTTTCTCCCTTGCTATATAATTCTGGCTTGCTTTTCTTTGTCCAGCCAAAGCTCAGGACACAGGTCTCAAACCTGACCCTTTTTCTTATGAATTGCTAGGAGCCAGCTTGTGGCTACTGGGAGCCTGTTGGCAGAACTGCTTTTGTGTGCAAGATCAGGACCAAAGCTGGAAAAATGAAAGCAACTTTGTTTTTCCAGGGTGTAGTCTGAGAGCAGCTGGAAGGCTTGGGCTGTCACTAGTGTATTAGGTGCAAAATACCTTCTGTCTTTAGCTAGGTGTGTCTCTGAGAGCAGAGCCTGTTATTCATGGTACCAGCAATAGGACTGCATCAATGGACCAATTTTCTGTGCAACTGTAAATCACGTTGCATTTCTTTGTAAAAGAGAAAACCCACTGAGAGAACTGATTCTATTTGGGTGAGTTGTACTGAAGGGATATTGCTATTTTTTAAAAAATAACCATTATTGCTTTTGATTTGATGTGGAACACAATAAAGCCTAAACCAAATTATGTAGGGTTACTCTAATTATTTTGAAAGCTCAGCAAGGAAAAATTTGTAACAGCTCATGTGCTCACATCAGGGATTGTTTCAATTTTATCCTCATGAACAGTTGTTCATTCATTGCTGATTGCAACAATCTTTTAATCAAGAAAACAGCGTGGATATTTCACTCCAGCTGGTAACAGAGGTTGGGGGAAATGGTGAGATTAACTTTACAAGATGAATTTGAGAACCTAATTTCTTCAAAGTAATGATACTTGCTAAATAGAAAGAAGTGGCTTTAAAGCTTCTTTAAAGGGAAAGATGGTGTCAAATTCAGCCTTTAAGCAGTGTGTTGCAAATGTGCTCTGATTCTAGAAGTGGCAGCGGGAAGGTCTGTCACAGCCTTCAGAGGCAGCTTTCCCCCATTGCTCTTCATGTGGCAGCAATGGGCTGGAGCTCTGGTTTGTTTCACAAGCAACAAATTATAAATCACTAAGTGAATGAGTCAGCACACAAGAGAACAGCTGGAAGCAAGGATCTCCCTTTCCATTCTCCTCACTGCTCAAATTAGCTCATGCAGCGCTTGCTTATTCTTCAGTGTCCAAACCCAGCTCCTACTGAGTATCTTAAAGGCTGATGTTATTTGAAAACAAAAAGGTGGACAGACTCTACAGCTGGCCGATATCCTTTAGCCTTTCCAGATACAGGTGGAGTGACTCCAGATACAAAATGTGCAACTGAGAGGTTTCAGCCTTCCCTGCCCCAGTAAAAACTCTTGGTGACTTCACTGGGAATCTTGTAGAGCTTGCGCTGAATTCAGGTTGCAGCCAATTATTGTTAATAGAACTGAAAAGCACATGAGAAATCCCTGGTTAAGTACAACATTCCTACCTGTTTTCCCAGCTCACTCTCCAGACAAATTGGGTTTACAGGGCTGGGTTTTCTACTGCCTCTTCTGGAGTGCTAATAGGGACTGAGAGACTCGAACCTATTCATATTGTCTTCTTGATATTTCTCATTCATTTATATATTGAGATTATTCCATGATGAGAAATCGTTTAGATTTGTCATACAGAGTCAAACTGCTTTGATATGCCATACTTCACTCTACCTGATAACTTCTACACGGAGAGAGTATAAATTGACCTCTGTCATGGTGACATTTTCCTTATCTTTCTAGTGGCATGAAAACTGGCAAGTAAATCTTCTATAGAAGCTCCCAGCACAGAAATGAAACTGAAATATTTAATCCCCATGGAGTCAGTTTATCACAAAAGGAGGATTTCCCCCAAAATCAGATTGTGAGCTTCCAAGAACACATCCTAGAAATGCTAGTTTCACATCAAAGCTGGAAAAGGGAGTAGGAGGAGGAGAGAGAAGGTTTTGGGGAGGAGGGGGAATCCAACTCATGGTGTTCCTCCAGCCTGTGCAGTTTCAGGCTCCAAGATCAAATTCTTGTGGATTTAGTGTACATGTGAGCACTTCCACAGATTTTAAGCACTCCAGGCAGAAGTGCCATTGTTAGGCATTTATCTGAAAGCGGAGGTGATCGCCTTTCTTCCTTTCAAATCTAAATCTCGTTAGCTTAATTTCTTAAGAGACGAACACAATCAACTGGTTTTCTCTCAATACAATTGAGAGTCAGGCTTTCTTGTTTTTTCTTTGCTCTCAGAGAAAAGTACAAGTTACAAACGAGTGCTTGCTTTTGTTTATAGTTTTTTTTTCTGATCACTGAAGTGTACGTGATTTATCGGCTTCTTGTGTCCCTTTATTCTGTGAGTCAGTATTCTTCCAAGTATTTTATTTTGTCTGCTATGTCACGTTCTGCTTTCCTCAGAGATTTTTCTTCTAATTGCAACATTTTACGACTCAACACCCGTCACACATCAAGACCATCTTCTCTTAGGACTTAGACTTCCCACTCCTGTTAGTGGATTTCTACTTCTAGGCAACGATGCGATACACTCAATTGCTTATGGCATCCTCCAGTGGCAGAAGAAAGGAAAATTTCTCATGAATGGCCAAGACTGCTTTCCACAGCCCATGGGTGAACTGGGCCCTCTTGACCCCGTGACCCAAAAATTACTTTTTTTCTGCAAGTGAGTGAATTCTCCTCAAACACTGTTATGATATTTCCCAAAATGTCTGGAGCTGTGACACTTGGATTTTTCTGTGGCTTCTGTGCTTGAGAAATGTTTTGCACAGCTGAGGGGGAATGGACAGGTCCAAGCTAGTAGCGTGCTTCCAAGCCTTTTATTTCTAGTCTTAATGATTTAGATCTTGGCTGGGATCTAAGTAAAAACTGACATTACTTGACAGCTGGTTTTAAAATGAGCTGGCAGCTTCTATTTTCTAAAGAGGCATGGCTGACATGGAGTACTGGAAATTTTGGTGACACGCTCTCAACAGAAAAGAGGCTAGGGATTGAATTAGCACGCAGTCTGAATTACAGAAGCATACTGAAGCATCTCTTTAGATAAAATTAATTTCTTGTCAGTGCAAACAATCTCCACATGCTCAAAACCTTTGGATTATTCCTTGGAACCTAACCTGGACTATTGCAAAATTCAAAAGGCTATGTCCTCAGTTATAACAACATATGCAAGCCACATCCTTTATCCAAATGCATTTCAGAGTGGCAAAATGCCGAAGGCATGTGGAGCCTCAATGCTGCAAGCAGCTTTACGTGTGTCTATGCAACCATATTTAAGCAGAGGTTCTTAGAGAGTTAGAAGCCTTCATCAGGAGGAGGCCTATGAGCTTCAGCTTTGCTTCTTGCAGAGAGGTATTTGTAAAAATATATGGCCTTCCATAAACACTACTTGGTCCCAATAAGCAAGGAAGTGGGGGTATAAGGGCTAAGTTCTTCCTCACTTGGGCGGCGTATCATCAATTTCCTTCTGAAAAGAAATAGTTCATTTTTATTAGAAACTGGCAGCAAGTATGAAAAGTAATGGAATCCAAGCAGCATCCCCATAAGGTCTCCACGTGGTGCATGGATGCTGGGCAAGCAGTGACTCTTCAGGATGAAATCATTAGTCTGTCTTTGAAACTGTTCCAAACTCAACTCCCCTTCAGGAAGCACCGAGAAAGAACTAAACTTGTACCAACCATGACGGCAATTTTAGTGACTTTCCATTTTATGAGTAAGTAGCCTAAGTTTGTTTGCGACCTAATCTAATGCCTGGCAGATTCACTGATCTGTGAGCAGGTTGTTTCCTAAAATTTGCTGTGCTTGAAGGTTTTCCACCAACTACCTGTAAAACAGTGGGGCAAAGAGCCTTTGTTTTCCCATTTTCCATATGTGAAATGAGATAACAGTTCCTCTGAGGCTTGATTTACTGATGTTTTTAACGCTTGTGGTAGTTTCTGCTTTGAGATTTCAAAGGGCTGCTCTTCTGTCTAGTGTAAGTACCCCGACTTCAGCAAAGCTATGAACTAGATTAATATCTCTGTCTTGTGCTAGTAACTCTTAACTAAACTTATTAAAACCTTTCCAGACCCAGATCAATATCTGAAATGCACTCTGTCCTGTAATTAATCTGATGAGCCATGCTATCCATGTTTACAAGTCCCTTTAAATTTTTCTTCAGAGTTTTTTATTTTAAAATTAAACTGGTTTAGCAGAAGCAGGGTCATGATCTGTGTTTCTCGGTAGCTTTTTCATGCCCTTATTAAATATCCTGTACTGAGTACACTCAGTAATTCAATGATCCTCCCTGGTGAACAGAGTTGGATACCAGGGTCTTAAAGACCACACACAGGGGCAGGTCTGGCAGTTTGATGGCTTGTGTGTGAAAGGCATCATTAGACCAACCTGACAGATTCGTAGAATTGTCTCATCACTCCTGGTTCCTACCTCATGGGTCCTCAACAATTCTTGACTGCTTCAGCTCCTGAGGGTAGGATCTACCTCTTGGTGTGGATGATTTTCTGACATCTGGCTCTTTTGGAGTGAAGGGCTATTCAACAACAGCCCCATTTATCCATGATCAATGGTACTACTAATTGGTGAGAGCATGTAAACACAGGCCTTTAGCTTTATATGCCCTGCAGAAAAATGTGCATGTGATCTTAGTTCATTAAGAGTATAGGTGACTTCATCAATAGGATGGATGACAGCAAGACGTAGAAGAAAGCTTTAGGAACAGAAGGAATTAATGGAATAATATTGTGACTCAATTTGCTGCCATTGACCAGCCGTCACATAGCTCACATGTGAGAGTGCAGCAGGCAGTAATTAATGTACAGCAGTTGTGTCTGGCCTCAAAACCACAGCTGGCTGGTCTAGTGTTAGCAGTAACTTCCCATTTGAGCAGGAGATTCATCTGCAGATCTCCGCAGGTCCCTTCCAACATACCTTTCCAGCAGTCTGTGACTCTGCCATGCTCCATGGTGCACAAATGTTCACACGCTAGTTACTCAGAAAAGGTCTAAGGATGGGGAGAAGATACTGGATACATGCATAGGCAACCACAAGAGAGCTCAATATCAAGGTGTTGCTTTCTTTCTCTTCATCGGTCTTAGTTCTTTGAAAAAGACTCAGCTAATTGTAGGCATCAAGAAGCAGGCACTGGAGAGGCAACAGGGACAGCAGGAAATGCAAGGCTGAGCCAAAACACTGAGATACTGGGCGGAGAGCAAAGCAGACTGTGCCAGCTGGAGCGATTATCTAATCTCTAGAGTTTTCCATGGAAACCTGAAGGTTTTCCCATTTAAAGAGTGAAAATCACAAATGGCTTTGGTCTTCAATTTAAGGTTTCTCCATGAAACATAAAGAATATTGCACAGTTGAAAATAAAGTACTTGGAATCAGTGAGAAAGTTTTGTTCACCTCCTGGCCAGCACACTAGCTGCTAAAAGTGCTCAAAGGTCCTGTGAGGAGGTTCATCCCCACCTGTTTTTGTATTATCTATTATTTGAAGGTTTCATGTTAATGGAGAGGTGAGGAGAGAAATGGGCTCTTTTTGTCCCTTCTGGAGGATCCCTTGTTGGCACTTCATCTACTGATTGGGGTTTGGCACAGTCCTACACAGCTCTTGTGCCCAGCTCAGTCTTGCATCAGGTAGATGTGCTAGTTAGGATGCAGAGGCTGTTTAAGAACATCTTCCTTATCTTTGAGAGCATTTGCATGCCTCACTGTTTCCCTTGCATAAAGAGGAAGGCCTGAGCATTCAGCTTCTGAAGATCACCCCACAGCTAGGGCACTTTTGTATTTCAATTTTAGCCTGGGTCTGGTTGACCCAGCCTTGACCCGGGGAGCTAACTTGACCAGCCAGAATAGTGCCTGCCTGCAAGGAAAATGGCATGTTCTGCTCTGCAAAGAGCTGCTTGGCTGGGCTGCTGCTGCATGGGATATGGGGAAGAGAAACCCTTCTCGTCTGGGATCTGGGGCTCAGCTTGGCCACATGTGTGGGCTTCACTACCAGGGCCACACAAGCACTCCCATTCCTGCAACTAAATTTTAGGAGAGTGCTCTGCATAGTTTGAATATCCCAGTGTGGGGTGGGGGAAAGGGAGCAGCTCTGGGTGTCCTCTCCCCTTTCCTCCTCATGGGAATTAAACATGAGAGCTAAGAGCTTGCTTTTCTGACGCTATTATTGGCAACCAATGCAAAATGTCCCTTTTCATGACAGGCAAATGACCTGCTAAGTACAAGCTATAAAAATTCAGGTCATGTTTTCTGTTTCATTAATATGCTGCCTGACAAAGCTGTTGCCTGCTGGGGCTCTCTGCTGGGGAATGGGAGTTAGAAAACCCTTAAGGATTTCTCACTGTCATTATGAGATAGGAAGGCAAACAGGCTTCTAAAGGAAGGAAGGCTCCCAAAAGACAGGCTGCCTTTGTGTCCTGATCTCATGAGCAACCACAGAAGGAGGGAAGTAATGCCATTTACACACACAGTCCCAGTAGTGTGGGGTTTGAGTGCTTTTATGTTTCACTAATAGCTAGGCCTGACTGTCCCAGAAGTCAGTAGAAAGGTTTTCCTTGATTGCAACAGGCAGTGGACCAAAATATTACTCAGCTGCAGAAATGTTTGTAAAGTTGGTAAGGAGGTAGAGAAGAGCAATATGAATAGGAAAGAGAACCCAAGGGAAAGTACCTCTGAAATGCTTTCCTACAAAAATCACAGAATCATGGAATCATTTAGGTTTGAAAAGACCTCAAAGATCATTGAGTCCAACCACTTGCACTGCCAAGTCCACCGCTAACCTATGTTCCTCAGCAACACATGTACACTTCTTTTAAACACCTCCAGAGACTAAACCACTTCCCTGGACAGCCTGTTCCGTTGCTTGATAACCCCTTCAGTGAAGAATTTTTTCCTAATATCCAATCTAAGCCTCCCCTGGCACAACATTTCATCTTGTCCTATAGCCTGTTACTTGGGAGAAGAGACCAACCCCCACTTTGCTACAGCCCCCTTTGAGGTAGCTGTAGAGAGTGATAAGTCTTCCCTCAGCCTCCCTTTCTCAAGCCTAAATAACCCCAGTTCCCTCATTTGCTTCTCATAAGACTTACTCTTTTGTTCCTTCACCAGCTTCGTTGCCTGCAGTAGTCTTTGGGCCAGTGGTAACAAGAGTTTACTGGAGATGGTTGTTCTTTCCACATAAATCTTTCAGAAATCAGAGAAGCATCTCCCTGCAGGAGATATCCAAGGTGGGTTCAGAGGGTGTGTCACTTATAGGTGTAACTACAGGGCTTTCCTATAAAGGATGTAGGGATGATGGACCTTCATTCACATGCTTGGATAAGGTTGGATTATTTTAAAGCTGGATTCTGGATCCAAAGCCTTTTCCCTGTGTAGGGAGTTTGGGCTTGAAGGAATTTGAAAAGCATTAGCTTTTGCTTTGGGCAGTGTTGAGTAGATTGTAACCTACCTCTTGACTATATTCTCTGGGCTTGCAGGGTGGTAACTAACATGCTGGCATTGAGATTGTACTGCCTGCCTAGGGCTGAGGTTTGACTTTCCAGCTCCAGGTCAGCTCCCATTCCTCTCCGTTGCCCTGCTTCCTTGGCTACAAGCTGATAAAGTGAGCTTTACTGGGAGAGTGTGGAGGCTGATATGCAGCTGAGAGATCTGAGATGTAACCTGACAGGTCAGTGCCTTTCAGAGGGACATAAATATTTCCTTAAGCCAACAGTTTTTTCCAGGTTTGGCATCCAGGCGTACTTTTTGCCAGAGGTGGGTTTTAGGGATCAGGTTGCTTTGTGCCCTTCTTTGTGGTGTTGGCTACCATGTGCCTTGTTCTCTTCAGTGCTCTTGTCCAGATTGCCCATGTTTCAGCCTCGTTCCAGGGATACTCAGCCTGCAATGAATACATTGATTCATAGCTTATTTTTAAAACCAGAAGGAATTGCTATGCTGATCTGCTGTGACCTCGAGCATGCAGTGGGCACAGGAGTATTTATAGCTCTGTTTACAGCATTCTGCTCTGTATACAAGCCAATAAGGCCAAGTAAAGATCAGAGTCCCTGCCCCAGTGTAGGTTTGACAGCCACTACAAGCTCAACTGCTTTATTAAGGTATTGCCCTCAGTAAATGGCAGGGCAGACTAGCCCTGGTGATTCAAGAGCGCGTGGGCAGAGAGTCGACCAATTTCTGCACAGACATCTGTGGCCTGTCTGCAGCAGAAGCAGAAATAAGCTCCAGGTGCAAGGAGACAGAGATCTGGGAAATTGTGGAGCTGTGCTGAGCCTGTCTTGCGTCTTCTCTCAAGGGATCATTTCTCCTGCATTCTAACAATATTGAAGAAGCCCCAAAGATGCATAAGGTCACTGGATAAGATGGTTGAAATGAGTCTAGGGAATAATAAGTAACTTGTAGGGAGGTGCCAGAGAAGAGCAGGAAGGAGGCACCACCAGCTGCAGCTGCTACAGCTCTCCCAGTATAATATTTTTTAATATGTGTTCCCTGCTTTGTATTTGGAGTTGCAGGCTAAGACACGGAGTGCTCCAGAGCACCGCATTGCTGCATCTCAGATGAGGTTATAAACTGACCTGCCCAAAGCTCAAGCCCTCCAAGAAGATAAGCTCTCTTGTACGTGCAGCCTGAGATCATTAAAATTGAAACAGTGCTAATAATCACCTCACTACCCACTTGCTGTGTCCTGTCTTCACATCTTGCAGCAGCAGCCAGTGTCCAGGCCACTTGTCTTTCTCTTAATTCTCTTGCCTTAGCTCTTGACATGTGGCAAATGTCCAACCAGAAACATGAACATTTGATAGATTAGCTAGTTTTTCTTCCTGCTTGATGTCAGGTTTCTATGGGTTAATGCCCCACAACTGCTTTTGGACTGCCAGCACAACGTAAGAAGCCCTTGTCATTCTCTTTCCCAAAAAATGGCAATTACAATATTTCTTAGAATAAGATTTTCATAGCTAAATTTTGTTAGTGTTCTGATTGAAATGCATCCCTTCATGTTCAAATTCCCCTGGTAGCATGCCTTTTCACTAGACTGTGAGTGAACACGTAACTGACTTTAACATTGTACGTCCTTCAGATGAAATCCCTAAGAGGGAAAGTAATTGCCTTTTTACATGCAGAAATGTTAGAATCAGCTGGAGCTAAAGCTTTGATATTTAAGAGAATCAGTTATTAATATTTCTGCATAGAAGCAGCACAGCCACCGAGGCCCTTGCAACTGAATCTCACAATCTTGCTCTCGGGCAAAGTATAGGCAGTCATCTCTAATCTGTTCCATCTCTCCACAAGCAGCTCACCCAGCAGTGTGAACAAATTGCCTGGAAATGTCGTCATCAGGCTTCATCTGGCACTATCTCCCCTTCTGTCTGGGTCATTGATTTCCTCATCTCCTCTGCCTTAAAACTCACATCATACATTAATTTGCGTCTCTCCAGTACTGAAGCAGCTGCACTGTGCCTTCCCTGCTCAACACCAGCAGCTTTCAGCCTCTGAAGTGTCCTCTACTGCTGCTCATAAGAAGACCTCCTGAATGTGTCTCAAGTGGCGTTCCTGCCTGCTTCATAACAGCATGTGCTCTGCCGGCTTTTGTTTCATCACAAGAGAGCTTAGAGCTGTGCTGCTTTCGGAAATTGGGTAAAACTCAGTCTCCTTCCTACAATGACTCAGTGTGCTGGAGAATTGACTCCTGCCTTGTACGAGCAGCTACTGTGGAGCTCCCAGAGCTGTGCCAGTCTCTGCTAGCCACCTGCTGCCCTCTGGAGAGCCCCTTCGCCAGCAAGGAGCTGGGGCTTCTCCACGCTCTGGTCTTATGATTGCTAAATATAGAGGCCATTGATAACATACATGCACGAAGGGTGCAAGAACCAACAGTTGTTGCAAAGTTGTATAAGCTAACACAGCCTTCTCTGTTCTTTTGCCAGTGTCGCTGTGGCCTTTCAATGCCATCCTTTGCACATTGAGTAGATGTCTTTGCACACCAAATTCATACTCAGTTGTCATTGCAAGATAGTCCAGGATTGGGCCTTCAATACATAATTCAGCCCAGATATGTGTTTTTGTAAGAGTTAAAGTCTTGTCTGGCTACCCACTGATGCTGTGATTGCTCTCTGCTTGCACTGGTCAGAGTTTATTCCCAGTCCTGCTCTGCTGCCATCGTTCAGTAGCCAGGTACCACCCAGATCTTGTGTCAGATCTGTTTGCTGAGCTAAAGCCAGCTCAGGCAGCTAAGCTATTCCCAAGGATCTGATCTGGACAGCAGAAAAATACTTCACTTGTGTTTTAATACGAGTAATGAAGTCCCATCTCTCCGCAATGCTTGTCAATTGAGTGCATCTGACATGGAAACAACTGCAAGATGGTGAGGCCTCAAATGTGAAGCCCTTACTCCAAAATTAACGGTGATCATAATGGGAATAATTCTATTCAAAGGAAATGACAGATAAAATGAGTCTATTTCCTTAGGGAAGTGTGTTCTTTTATAAAGCTCTGCTGATCCTTGTCTTTCTAGAAACCAAATTAGCAGTATCTGTTTCACAGCCAAATTCCTCATCGTAGGCCTGGAATATGTCCGGGAAAATATTTCTAGAGAAGCCCCTGTTGTAAATAACCTGGAAGGGGGAAGTATTCTATGTATCCATCCTAAAACAAAGAGCAGCAGACTGCAAAAGGATATGGAGAAAGGGTTGATCTCTTGTACTAGGGGAGGAAAAAAAAATCTTGATCTTGAGGCTGATCTTCAAAGTGTGTGCTCAGTGAGTCACATGAAAGACAAATTTAGATAAGAGCAAAGACTCCTGAAAGAAAACTACTGATTTTAATCTCTGTATCCCTGCTTACAGGGTCTTTGCTGCAGAAATGAAAGTGCTGCACCTCCCTGTAATGTCTTCTTGCTAAAAGGTGCAGCACCACCAGCTGCCCTGAGCTTTCTGTCTGTGCCCTCACTGTATGTTTTCTACATATAAAGCCTCTCGGGAGCTCTTTTCTGTGTGACCTGTTTACAGAGGGTGCTGCATGGCCAGCCTGTGCCAGCCTCTCTTGCAACTTTTTCAGCCACACCATCTCCTGTTTTTAGCCACACTGGCTCTTAAGCGGTCACACGTGAACTTTTATCGAGTTTATGTAGTTGCATGTGAATATCACTAGATGTCCTCTACTGCTAAGTAGCTTTACCGTAGCCTGTGCCAAGCACCACAAAAAAATTCAGTGAAATGAATCTCAGCTGTTTAAGCTGTCTTTTTTTACAGCTTCATTGTTCCTAGTCTGTAGATGCGCAGCAACGCTCCACATCCATAGCCTGCTACCTCTGACCCACTGGACTTTGAGTGACAGCACTGTATTTGTTTCATGCAGATTTGGAGCCAGCTGCCATGTCGTAGGAGCACCTCAACTTTTTCCTTTGCAGCTGCTCATTTGAAACTGAGCCACTAGGCAGGGTTTGGGCTTTGATCTCCTGGTGCTCTTCTCCAAATTCACCACCAAAGATCAAGGCTCTGGGGCTCCAATCTAGCAAGATCTGAGCTGGTGTAGGATGGTGTGTGCATCTCTGCAGGGTGCAATCAGGTACAACTCCCTGCTCCAGCACAACCCAGCTGTCCTCCAGGCAGCAATGCCCGCAGTGCCTTGGGTTAGCTCATGGGAGAGCCACCGAGTGGCCTCAGACCCCTTTTCCACCTTCTGCCTTTTCTGGAGTGAGAGCTTATCCCCAGCTTCGTGGCACCAGCGGGCACTTCTGCAGACAAAAATCTTGCCTGTTGCACTGTTCCTGAAGAGAAAACATTGGGTTTTGGTTGTGGGGTTTCTTTTTCTGTGCAAACAGTCCCTGCCTCACTGCTGTGCTGTGCGAGCCCCTGTGCTGCAGACCTCAGCTGGTGTGCGGCGTGCCAGGGGCGGGCAAGGGAAGCGTCCCCAGCCAGCCCAAAAGGCAGCTGCCAGCAAAACAAGCCAAGAGGCTCGTGCTGCGTTAACCCGCTCAGCTTTAATATGGGATAATAAACAGCCACATTCATCTAGCCCTAATAGTGAAATATTAGGCTATATAAATGACGCGTGCTCTTATTTAGAGGCAGTTTGCCTGAAGTGTAGTCTGACCTGAGCAGTTCAAAGACTGTACGGTCACTTTAATCTGTTAAGTGAAGCTGAAACAGACTGGAAATGTCGAGTGCTTAAACCTGTACGGGGGGGAAATGTTGCCTGACATTTTAAGGCACTCCATTCTTTCAGCTTTGTATTAAGCTCCGCAGATTGAAACGTTGTCCATCCTGCACTCGCATTCCCCCAGGGAGAGCTGGTGAAGGGTGGGGGGGACTCTTCGGGCCACTGTCTCTGCTGTCAAACTGAACATGAACTTTTGTTTGAGGGCTCCTTGGGGTGACTCAGCAGGACACAAAAAATGTGCTTAAATAGGAGTTCTATTGTGTAAGCGCTCAACCACAGCAGCAATTCCCCTTTAGCAATGTTGTTAACTAATACGCACTACAAGAAATTTAATGCTGCTCCAGATACTGGCTGGAATTGAAAGAGGAGTTTTTGGCTGTCCTCCTTACATAATTTTAGTATTTTTTATGGGCAGGAAGGCTACTGAGAACTGAGAAATACCCCAGAGACCTGACATGCAGGAGCCAGGGCACGGGTTTTTCCTCTCAAATGTGACTGGCTTTGGTATGATGTGCATCAGAGATTTGCAAGTTTGGGTGTCTGAATATTGGGCTTTGTTTGGAAATAGTGCTATCTCCACAGCAGCAGAAATATGCCTGCTCTTGAAGAGTAATCTGTTTAAGATGCTGAGGTACAAAGCTGGATGCTCAAATTTAAAGATCTAAGCCTGAAACCTTTGGCCTGCTAGTCCTAGGACTGCTGTGTACCCAGCATTTAGTGACAACATTTCCACACCTTTGAAAGTATGTAAATGACTTGATACGTTTCTAGACTCACTGATGGGTACCGCTTACCAGCACCTTTGCCAGTGCTGCCCCAGGTCATGGCAAGATGTGCTAATAGCAAAAAAACAGCTTCCTCATAGCCAGCCACCTCCATCCCTGCGCTGTACAAAGCTGCTGCCAAAGTCTGCCCTCGGGAAACTGAGGAGACCATTTCGTCCCAGAAGGAAAATTTGCAGCCAGCAGAGGAGCTGAGTTTTGCACCAAACTCACATGCAAACCTGTGACTCCTGTTGACAAACATGTGTCTTACAAACCCAGTAGTTGATTCGTGTGAACAAAATGCCTCTGTCCCTCGGTTCAGTCGGGAAAGCCTGTGGAGGTTCTCCTGGATATGCCTCAAGGATAGGGCATGATTAGTAAAGAATTTGCAGGATGAGCCGGTATGGGCACGGCAGCTAGGTATGCTGCGGATGTTCACTGTGGGTCTGCTCACTCTCACCTCCTCCACGCTGCTGGACCAATGCAGATTTTGAGGTAGAAACTGGTGCATCTTGTTTGTAAAATGGCAGCGGGCTCCTCTCTGCCTCTTCCTTACATGGGAAAGACAGCACGGAAGCTCTCTCCTGTTTTGGGCAGGCCACAGTGGGGTGTCAGGCTGCCTGGGGTAGATGTTTTCAGGGAGTACTGGGATGTATGTAACGTTAATTTGGCACAGGAACGGAGCTGGTGCCGTTTACTTGTAAGGATCATTTTGAGTCACATATACCTGCTCTGCAAACCTGGATGAGCAAGGTAAACCAGCAGGTGCCTAAATGCAGCCCCTTGAGATGCTCTGGGCACTCTGGTGCCTGAGCACCCTGCAGGACTGTGCCCAAGATGCTCCCGTGGGCAGGACGCGGGGCAGAGCCAAACCGATCAGTCCATACTCGCGTGGATTGCTGTCACACAGCTATTGCCTGCATCCTCCGTGGGGGCAGCGTGTGTAAGCAAACGAGTGCAGAACTTTTGCTCCTGTCAGCTGCCAGAGGAAGGTGTGAGGTGGCAAAGGAGTCAGCAGCTGAGATGTGAAGCGCTGCTTTGGTCCTGTCTCCCAGCACCAGGGACCAGGTAGGAAAAATATTGTTCCCCTGTACTCAGCACTGGTGAGGGCACACCTTGAGTATTGTGTCCAGTTCTGGGCACCTCAACACAAGAGAGATATCAAGGTGCTGGAGTGAGTGCAGAGGAGGGCAATGAAGTTGGTGAAGAGCCTGGAGAATATATCTTATTAAAAGCAATTGAAGGACCTGAGATTGTTTAGCCTGAAGAAGAGGAGGCTGAGGGGAGACCTCATCATTGTCTACATCTACTTGAAAGGACACTGTAGAGAGGTTGGTGCTGGTCTCTGCTCACAGGTAATTATCAATAGAACAAGAGAGAATGGCTTCAAGCTGCAACAGCGTAGGTTTAGGCTGAACATTAGGAAAGAATTTTTCACAGAAAGAGTGGTCAGACACTGGAATAGGCTGCCCAGGGAAGTGGTTGAGTCACCATCCCTTAATGTGTTTAAGAGTTGTTTAGATGTGGTGTTGGGGGATATGGTGTAGGGGAGAACTTTGTAGAGTGGGGTTGACAGTTGAACTCAATGATCCCAAGGGTCTTTTCCAACCTGAATGATTTTATGACTTTACCAGTGTGTTCCCTGAAGTCCTGTCCGGGACGAGCCCTGTCAGATTAAACACAAATTACGTTATTGTGCCAGAAGTTGATAAAGCTTCCTTGCCTTTAGTATAAACATGTATGCGAGTGTGTGTGTGCCTTACCGACAGAGCCTGTGCCGTGAACCCCGTTGGCAGGACCCTGTGCCCTCCCGTTGATGCCCACCCCCTCCCCGTCCATCCAGCAGCGCCCGCAGAGCCGCGGCTCTTCACCCTCCTCTTCCTCCTCCTCTGGCGGCTGCACAGAGCCCCGCGGCCAGGAGGGGGTCGATCTGTTCCCTTTCAGACAGGAACCGGGGTACCGGGAGGGGATGCGGGAGGCACCGGCCGCCGGGGAGGTTTAAGGCTCCGCCGCCGCGGTCCACCTTAAGGCGGCGACGGAC
>VXBW01003164.1:1221881-1244686 GCA_013400375.1 Thinocorus orbignyianus | reverse complement strand
GGGTGGGGAAAGGGTTGGAGGACTTGTGGGTGGGTGGTGCTTTTTGGGGAAGACGGCAAAAAATCAATCCCCATCCCAATAAATGGTCGTTTCTTTTGATTCCACCCCCGTGAAGCGAAGGGAGGAGGGATAGCGCTGCGAGGAGTTGCGGGGCTCCACGCGTGGGGAAGGGGGGTGGTGAGGTTCAGCGTGATACCCAGCGGTGACGGCGGTGGGGCTGTCCCTTCTCTCGTTTTTCCCCCGGTAATTCCCGCTGGAACGCGGTGGCATGAGCACCCCCGCCCCCCGGCAGGAGGAGCGCTCCCCGGGCTCCGCCGCCTTCCCTGCCCCGTAGACCGGGGTCGGGAAAGAAGGGGCTGTCGCCGACTTGTCGCCGTGGAGCCGCCGCTCTCAGCGACCCCGGAGGCCGGGCTCGGGACGGTACGGTGGCTTTGCCCCATGGGTGGCGGTGGAGGGGATGGTTTTCGGGGTCCTGTGTGTGTGTGTGTGTGTGTCTTTCTTTCCTTCCCTGATGAAGGCTTGGAAAATGGATTATGGAAAGCGATGGTTGAAGCGTGGTGTGTCTCATGTCTTCTTCCTGGGGGTGTGATGGGGAGAGGGGGTCACTCTGAGTAACACCGTATAAACTCTTTGAGTTACGCTGTGGAATGAGAAAAGCTCTTTATAAATTGAGATTTTCCTGGATTTTTGTTGCGGTTTGTGTGTTTTGTTGTTGTGTTTTGTTTTGTTTTTTTCCTGTCCCTAGTAGATTCAGAGCCACGTTAATCTTTTCCTTTCCTACCCATTACGATGCCCTAATCTGTCCATTGCAAGATTTCTTATCTTGCATTAAAAGTGCTTTTGGACCACTAAATGCTTTGTGAAAGCTTCCAGATGCGTGTGTTTGACTTATTTGCTAGACTTTTACCAGGAAGATGCAAATGCTGCCCTTATTTACAAAGAACCAAGGAGTGGAGGAGATACTCTTTCTCCTGGTTTTACTTTTTCTCTGCTTTAAGAAAAAGAGCTGAACCGCAGCTGAAGGATAAGGACTTTTCAGCTCTTGTGCCTGGTCGGCCAGGGATTAGAAAGCAAGCTTGCAACTTTTTTTCTTCTTTAAGCAACTCTAGAAACAGTGTTTAGAAAATCCTGCTTTCCAGCCAGAGAAAGGCAGATAAAGCCATGGTGGCAGCAAGTTGAGGAGCAAGTTAAGAGTTAGATCATGGGTGGACCAGTCTCAGCATCCTGCACTTGGCTGCTCTACTCACCCTCCCTGTCGAGGTGATGACTTTCTGCCGTGGTGGTTTGGGGTAGGTGCTGGGATTTTGTTAGAAGAGCAAAGTGCACAGCAAAGTTCTAACCCCTGTGTGAGGCTTTCCCCCAGCACAGGTAACTGGAGCCCTGCACCCGTCAGCTGGCCTTTTTCTGCATTAGTTGGTTGCCTGGTGTTACGAAAGCATGAAAATCTAAGCCACCAACTCCTTAGGTATCTTAAGTCATCTACATTCAGATTTTGGTGGCAGGCTTAAAGTGATGCTATTGGCTGGAAATGTTCTATTTATGTCTTATCTAGAAATTGTTGTTCATACAATAGTTGGTACTAGGAACACGTGGAACAGCTTTATAGGCATACCTGGCTATAGATGTGCTTTCTGAACTTCCACTGTGAAATTACCCAGTTAGCTCAGGCCCTTTCTGCACAAGAGAGATGCATTTCAAAGGATCGCCTGGGTCAGCTGTCATTATTTTTCTTTATGAAAGGTGCTGGTCTGTTGCTCTGAATCTGTCAGGGACATTGCCAAAATTGGGGTCTATTAACTTAAGACAAACTAGGAGAAGATAAGAGAGAGAACAAGGGTGTGGCAAGGAAAATATGAAGTAATAGCTTTAATAAAACCCACCTCTCAGTAGCGTGGCTTTGGACTGCCTAATAGAGGTAGGATTTCTTTCTGTGCACTTGAGTCTGAAAATACAAAGCTGACAGCATCTCTCTAAAAATGATAGTGGTTATAGAAAGTGGATATTCTTCATATTGGTAATCAAGTTGTTTGACTTTCTCTGAGTTTGCTCCTTCATTACAGCTGATATCCCCTACTACAGGGTGTGTAGCCCAGGTTGCGGGGGACCAAACATCCACCAGCATGATTCCCAAATCAGAGCAGCTGCACCAGGGTCAGAGCTGGCCCAGCATCTGTTTGCAGAAATGATATGAAAGACAGTTTCTATTTATTGAAGTTTTTGGTGGATGTTTTCACAAGCTCAAAATTTTTTGCAGAGGAACTAAGGAATTACAGAAACAAAGTTTGCCTTCTTCATGAGGGGAGGGTTTGGTATGTTTTACATTGGGTGATTTTTATTTTTTTTCTTAAACTGAGACTGAGGCTTACAAAAGGGAGGGATAAAACTATCATTTACTGGTTAGAGAGGACTTCTTTCCTTCTCCCTGTGCTGTTTTTGGCACTGGGAGAGACATGGCATTTAGGGACTGGAAGGAGGAAGATGAGTCCTGTACCTGAGCTGGCACTGCCATTGGCCAAGTAGTACATGAGAGCAGTGTAAGGACAGGTGAATATGGGGCAAATGAGTATGATGAATCGTTACTGTCTGCTATCTACTATCACGCTGTGGTTCCTTAGAGCTCTTCTTTAGCTATGGACAGAAACAGAGTCCTGTACCTGAGATATGTGTGGCCTTTTAGCTCAAACCACATGTGCTACTGGTGGTGGTTCATTGTTGAGATGATCACAGTAGAAACTCCACTCCATTTTGCTCTTAATTCTGGAGGGGTCCTTGAGGAAAGCTGTTTGGCTCCATTCATTTCTACCCTTTCCTTTCCTGCCCTGCTCTTCCCTCTTTGGATGTGAAATTTGGGTGTGAATTTTGTGTCTGGATTCAAGCCAAGAGCCTCTGCCTACCTCCCTCAGTGTCCCAGCTGGGCATCCTGGCTGACAGGGTACTGGTGAGTCAATTTGTTAGGATGAATCCATCTGCCCTATGACAGCTTTAGGCTCCAGAGTTCAACTGGACCAGTCTTAATTTGGTTTTGCCTGTTTTGTTAGCTTTGCACTGCTTCTGTGATGTTTTCGTTCCTGGTGGCTTCTCACTCCTCCAGCACCTCTTAGCCTGCATGGGGCCTCTGGTATGATGTGGTGTCCCCATGCATGGGAGCTGCTCTTGTTTCCATGTTGTAACTTCTCCACGACTCTGCATGCCTTTACCTCTCTTAACCTGTAGAGATGGAGGCAGGAGGGATCATACCTCAGCACAGGAATGTGCAGCTCTCAATGCAGAGGGGACTCCAGGCTCTGGAGATGGAGAATATTAACATGAATCCACAAAAAAAATAGAGGGGGAGCGTTTTTGCATGGTGGTGTTGTTTGCATAAGCTTTTACTGTCATAAATAAGTAGATCAGGGCTGAGCAGACAAATTCAGTATGGAAAATATGGAATTCATTTTCAGACTTCCAAGGCAGTACGATAGACAGGGCTGAGGAAGAAAAGTGGTGTTAAAAGATACGCAAAGGTGCCTTGAAAGTGACCTTTCAAAGATCAACGATGTTATTCTTGGTGTCTGAGGTACCCAGGTTTAATGAAGTATACAACAGAAGGGATTGGGTGGATTTGGTCCAAGTGAAAACAGAATGAGCGTGGGACTGGCAGATGGGAGGAATGTTAGCCCACCCCTTGGTGGAGTTACTGCTGCTTTCTCCTGTTACTGCCTACAGGAGGGACTTGACAGAAGATAGTTAGTGGGGAGGGGAGTACAGCCTTCCTGTCCTGCTTGAATGTCAGTGGCTGTATTTTTCTTCGTGGGGAAACAAAATCTCAGTGCTCCAGTGGATCTTATCCTGAGTGTTTGTATCCAGTGTAAATCTAGAGCAAGTCCACCAACTTCAATAACACCTGCAATAATCCATGACTGGCTCTTTCTAAATGGAGAGAAGAAATAAACAGCTGTAACTTCAGATGCTGAATTTCTTGGCGTATTCAGTTTTTTTGAGATTTATGACTCTTATTCTCTGTTTGAGAATGTAATGAAGCAATTGCTGATCCATGCGTGCGTGTAAATATGAGAAAATGTCAGCGGAGGAGGAATATGTATGGAAATCTTGCATAGAGATGTGGCAAACTGGCCACCTGTTCTTAGATGATGAAATAATTATACAAAAATATGTCTCCTGAAATAATGATTGAGAAAAGAGGTGGGGGCAGTGTTGGGGGAGGTTAACAATATTTTAAAGTAGTTTACTGTACTTATAACTGACTCTCTTGGTAATTTTACTACTTCAGCCACTAGTTCTTCAGTAAGTGGTGGTTAGCACTGCCCAGATATATGGGTTTCATCAGAGAGCAGTCCAATGGCTGGAGCTAGCTGAAAAGCTGGGAAACCTGCCCCCAGGTACTTCTTCTGACACAGACTGACTGAAGGCGGGTAGGCTAAGGTCAGCAACTCTTATAGATAGCTATAGCTGTGAATCTACCTCTCACTGACCCCTCATTTCTTTCTGAAATGGGGTGGTAGAATTTTCTTTGTGGAGTGTGTTGGGAGCACAAATATAGCAAGTGCTGAGATACTTCAGAAGGCATCTAAGTATCCGAGATACTCTGGGATTGTATTTCCCCCTTCCTGTTGCTTCTCTTCTCATCAGAATTGACCAGCAGAATTGTTCAGAGCTTCTACAAACGAGGCTTTCTTAATTGATTTTTGGCTAAATCTTGTTTGCCTCGGAATTTGTTTGCCATCCACAGGCTTGAGATTTTAATCTTGAGTTTTAATCTTGAACTACTTTCTTGTACTTTCTTCTACTATTGTGCTGACGGCCCTTCACCTTCTTCCAGATAACATAATCCTTGCCTTGCCTTCTCTTTCAGAGGGTTTGTTTCTGAAAAGAATGTTGTACCAAATATATAATACTTTATGCAGTGTGGTAAGAATGACTTATTCTTTCTTCAACCCTTTCAGCCCTGCACTATCTAAGCCGCCTTTGTTGCTGCAGATTCCACACAGTTTCATACAAAGCCTCTCTTTTGAATGTGCAAGGGATCTCATTCCTGTATTAACTTGTAAAACCTACCTGAAGTGGGCCCTTCATTTCATGGAGGGGAAAAAATCAATGTATTTTCCCAAGTGTGGAGAGATGCCCCCAAATGTCCTGCTGATCTCTGCTCTCTGTGTTTGTTTATTGCTCTGTCTCCCAGCCAACTCCCAGCTGCATCTGCCTAGTTCTTGGTCTAGAGATGAGTGTCACTGAGGACTTCCTGGGGACTATTTCTCATCTGAATGGTGACTTGTAATGATCAAAGGTAGTGATTGGTGTTAGTCCACTGAAGACCAAACAACTGTTCCAAGTTTCCGTCATCTCTGGTGAAACAGAGTACAACTTGCATCAGCTTGCAGCCAGTTTACAATAAACGTGCCCCCTGGGCTGTGGGTTTACCTTGCTAAGTGCCTCCTGGGGTCAGGTCTGTTACTCTTATTTGTGAAAATAAGTCTTGGTGTGCTTTCTGATTTACTGGAGTGTAAATGAAGCAAGAAGGTCTTTCACTTACAGGTTCACTCATCAGCATATATTAGTAATGCCCATCAGCTTTTGATGGCATAATTACTCTAAAAGGGTAACATATTCAAAACTACCTGTGTGACTTTGGTAGTTGGATTCCTTAGAGTCTTAATCATGATTTTAAACAGGAACCAGATTTTTAAGGCACAGATACTCCTGGAACCTTTAAGAAAAGGCTTCTGTTATCATATCTTTGAAATGACAGTTTCTAGGATGAGCGTGGCAGCTCTGTCACTCCACTCATTTCAGGTATTAAATAAGGAGGTTGAAGAAACGATCAGAAAAATACTGTGGAAAATAAATTCTCATGGCTAATCTTACTAGAGAGGTCCAAGATGTAAAAATGTCTATTCTTCAGTCACCTGACAGCAGGATGGATGTGAGTATGTATTTTCAGGTATGTGTTCAGGACAGCTAGGAGGATGACTGATGTCTCAACCGTCAGTGTAGACAGAGCAAAACACACACTTATCCAGATATGACTTGGTGCACTGAATTCAAACAACTTGTGGCTGCAACAGTTTGAGTCACCAGGGCAAACATGGTTATCAGAAGAAACAGATAAACTAAGAAAACAGTCTTGCATACTCTGGTATTTCTGTTTGTGTAGGTAAGACTTTAATTTGCTGTCAATCTTGGGTTTCTTTTTGAGCAGTGATGGATTAATCTTGGTGCTTTTGCAAGTTTTAAAGCATTCCTGTAACACTTGTAATGCAAAATCTATTTTTCAACATACCTGTGAGATAGAGACCAACAATTTATCTCACTTGTACAGCTGGGGAACTGGAACGTTCAGTAAAGCTGAACACAGCACACAGGATCACACAGGGAAGTCTGCAGCAGGGCAAGCAGAAAGGTGCTGAAACTGGATCTCAATTCCCATGAAAACCACCAGATTGTGGTCTGTGTTCTTCCCACCAGGTTCTTCCTCAGTGCTTCTGAGGCAGCATAGGGCAGTCCCTTGGCTAGTCAAGGGGGGTTTGGCTTTCCTAAGGAGGAAAGCTCAAGCCTGGTGATGGAGGGAGGAGAATGATATATGTCTGGGGAATGATGGGGAACGGGGAGCATCCCCCAGCTAAAGATGCCACCCCCACTTCTTCACCAAACCCAGCTTCCCCTGTGCTGGTGCAGGCTGTTTCATGGTTATCAAAACTCCGTTCCTCTGGGCAATTGTGCCTGTGCCCAGAGCCAGATCTGCTCTTTGAAATGAAGTTGATCTGAGTGGTTGGGTTGATGACGAGGCCTTCTGCCCAGCTACTGGTTCCGCATCTGCTGCCACCATGCTGTGTCACTGTGCTGCTTGGGCTCCCTGATGGAGTAGTGCCACTCTTGCTCCATCCTGGCCTTATGAGGGGCCACCAGTGTTTTAGTTTGGGGGAGGAAGCTCTCACAAAGCTGGCAGGAGGAATTTTTTGTTTTGGTTGCATGGTGAACAGTAACAATATAAGTTTTATTGCTCAGAATGTATCCACATTTATAGGATGCTATATTTAAAAAGGAGAAAAAATGAGTCATGGGGAGCTATGCTAATGCTAAGTATTTATGTCTACCTCTTGTGAGGCTGAAGGCAGCGGGAGTTGAGCAACACTCTTGTGAAGTGTCTAGAGGATTTACGGATCAAACTAAAGCCTGCTGAAGTCATCTGTAAGTCACACTGTGCCTTGCTTGGGGCCATAAAAGTGTACCTTGTGCTGGTTACAGTGAAATACTCTCCTTGTAAAACCTGGGAGCACATGATGCTGCAGACACCCCTGGACTCAGGCAGGAGCTCGCCAGTCAGGGTCTGCAGCAGGGATCTTACCCTCTCAGGAGTCACTGCTCCTCCACTCTGGGTCACAACCAGGGGAGTGATGTCCCTGTGACTCTCGGGCCATGTCTGCAGCACCACACGAGCAGGTACCTGCACCTTAGGTGGGAGCAGGCAGAGCCTGGTCATGTCTTGGCTTCTGTCCACTCCTCTGCAAGAGCTGTGCTCCAAAAGAGATGTATGGTTGGGATCTGCTGTGGTACAAGCTGCCAGAGCTCTCTGTTCAGAGCCTGCTAGAGACACAGGGATGCCAGGGCTCAGTTCCTTTTGCTTATGGCATGTTTTGACACTGTTTCAGTTGGCTTGTGTGAGTTTTGGGGTTTGTTTGTCTGTTTATTTAAAAACTCCTTAAAGAAATACTGTTTTGTTTGAGAGTGCCTGTGAATTCACCTTTCCAAGTGGCTGCATGCCAGTGTAGTTTAGCTTCAGTTGCAGGTGGAGGAAAGACTGAGGCTGGGATTTCACTGCTGAGTGGGCTGAGAAGAGAGGATGGAGATGGACTGGCTGTGAACTAACCCAGAGAGCAGGGTGTGCCCAGAAAATGCAGATTTGGTAACAGCAAGGATCTCTGCAGCTCCTCTGTTTTGCCCACTTATGTGAGAGGAGAAGTTTTTGACATAAGCAGAAAATAATTATTAAATTGCAATCTTCAGGTTTATTGGACTTTTTGGTTTGTGTGGGGTTTTGTGGGTATTTTTTGGTTTGTTTTTTTTAAAGATTGGTCATTTCAGTATCAATATGAGAATGTTCAATATGTTTTGAAGGGTACACTGGAAAACAGAAAAGGCTGTAATGGTGCGAGGCTGGTTCTGATTTGTGGAAATCATCTTGCAATCTTAAGAGGGGTTGAAAAGCTTTTGAATAGGGTTCGGTTATTTGCATTGCTGGAAGCACAAAGCCTGATGGTGAGCCTGATATACAATAGCTTGAACAAAGACCCACCCAAGCCAAGTTGAAAGGATGTCAACGGACATTGGTGTAGTGGGAATCCCATCCAGTTTTTTTTTCTTGAACTGGTCTTCCCAGTTAAAGGCCTACTAAAACATTCACTGTAGCATGTCTCCAGTAACCTGGTCATTCCAAGAAAATATTTAGAGGATTTTCTTCTGTAAGGTTGTGAGCCTGTGATACAAGCTCTTCACCAATTGGTTGTTGTGACATGGAAAGACTTCAAAAAGGTATGAAATGATAAAAAATAGCAGGATGCAGGTGGAACATCCAGACATTGTTATCAGGCCTGTCATCTGTACTTAACACACCCAGATAGCTCTTGAGTGGTCTGCATAGACAGCTGGCAATTTAGTAGAGATTGTGATCTTCAGAAAATATGTAGCTGACGTATTGTATAATACTTGGTACAGAAGTACTACTGCCACCAGTGTATATACAAGACTTGCTGGGTGGGAAACCTCTATCCATAAGGTAGGACTCATGGGGAAGAAGTTATTTGATACCCAGGCACTCAATCCCAGAAATTGTCATTGAGGGTATTTACAGAGCTTTTACTGGGGGGATGAACTGGGAGATCACTGAAGGAATTCCGTCATCTCAGGAGTGCTGACTGCCGAGCTGAAGACTGAAGGTTGATTTGATGGCTGCTGGCATTTGGTAGGAACAAGAGTCCCCAGCTAACCTCAGAGGAGGAGGAGGAGACATGCCCCAGTGCTCTGGCAAAACCCCAAGCTGTTGTGAATTGTTTTTGTGAAACATGAAGCATTGCCATCGTAGCTCTCAGAGCAGCATGTGGTCTCGCTGTTAAGGTACCTGCCTGGTCACAAGCTTACATCTGACATAGCTGTCCTTGGAGAACAAGGCAAGTATCACCTGAGCCCATCCTATGCATGTCCTTGTTCACTTCCACCTGAAGAGGCCTTGGTGGTAGCTGGTGAAGGATCATAACTCTGGATTAAAAGTCTGAAAGTTATGATGAGCTGTTGCAACGAGGTGGACTTGAATGTGTACTTGCAGCTTTTCCCTCATAAAATATTTTGTAGCTCTAGGGCAGAACGCTGGGAGAGAGACTTCTCTGTTTCCTCCACATGCTGTGGATGCTTTCAAATTTAGTCTGCAAACAGGAAAAACAGCAGGCATGAGGAGCTGAGTTGACCATTTGCTTTTCTTGAGATTTGATCTGGTCTGAAGAGATGCTGAATACTCTGTTAAAATGTTCTGCTGTGCATGCACATTCTGCAAGATGGCTCCATGCAGCACAGAGGTGCTGATAAGATGCTGCATCACCCCTGTCCTGTGAGCGGCAGGTGGTTTATTGCATGGGATTTACCTGTGGAGTATTAAGCCCAGCTTCAAAAGTTTGACTTGGACCGAATGCCTGCAGAGCATGAAAAGTCTTTCATGTTAATCAACAAAGTTAGCTAAGGGGATATGTAATTTCTTATTCTTTTTGCAATGTAGCAAGCCTGTTTAATTAAGCATCTGGGATTTGAATTATTAAATAACAGAACACTCTCAATCTACTTTTCTGTTGGTAAAGATCTCTGGCAACCCAGTTTTATTCCTTGGATTTTTAAATTTGAGCTTCAGAAACTCTTTGAACCTCAGGAGGACGACTTACTGGATCCATGAGGGCAGAGAAATATAACTCTTGTACTAAGGTCTCCTGAGCACAGCAAGTCACTCCCTGTTGTTTACATACCAGCCTCACAAGAATATGGGAATAAATATTAGGGCATTGAAGCAAAGCAGAAAAATTGTGTTTTCAGGCATATCCTGCGTTGAAGCATCTGTTTGGTTTTGTGCAGGGTTAGAATAGATTCCTTGTGCTGCACAATTTTCTCGTTTGGAGGTCAGATTGCCTCATTGGTTTTGGGGTGAAAAAAAAAAAAAAAGTAGAGAAAAATAACAGTAGTTGCAGTTTGTCTGGGGTTGGGCTTGGGAAGGCCCACAAAGAGGTGGACGGGTCTACCTGAAAGATGGGAAAGGACAAAAAGGAGTTGTCTAAGCCAAAGTGGTGAAGGGTTTCTGAATTTGGGCAGTAGGTGGAGGTCTGCCACCTTCAAGGCAGTGAATGAGGAGCTGGGGAAGGAGGTGAGGAAGTGCCTGCTAGTGTCCATGGTGGGGACAGAAGTGCAGGCAGTCCTGGGCAGGGCATCCTTGTGGGCAGCAGGGGGTGAGGGACTTGCTGACAAAGCCACTTGGCCCCAGGAAGCTCCCAAAATATTTCCCGACCTCAGGAGCACCTCAGCTCTCCAGGTCCTCCTGACCCCAGGCTGATGTGATCTCGCTCTCTTTTGAGACCAGTGCACTTCAAAAGCTTTGTCGAGTGGAGGGGTGGGTGGACACGGTGGGTGGAGCTGATGACCCAAAATACCGTTTCCCCTTCCTAAGGCTGGGCGTATACTGAACTTGTGTTTCTGTGTGGTAAAAGAATATGAACCAAAAGTGCTGAGAGATGCAGTGGTTAAATTGAAACATGCTGTGGCAGGATGAAAGTAATCTTGTCCCTTACCAGTGCTTTGGGGCTTTATTTATTTATTTCAAGTGGCTGCAATCCATGCCTTCTCTATCTGTGCTGCTTTTAATAGAGATATTTTTATATGCAGAAACATGTCAAGACACCCTCGAGGTAAACCATCCCATGTTGTGTTATAGCTCACAAGGTCAAGATAAAACATAAGGATATCTACAGTTGTCTTTCAGTTCAAATTTTATTTTTGCAGTGTCCTTGAATGTACTGAAGCATATGAAAAAGACCCTGACATGTCCCTTATGGAGAGCCCAGCAGTTCACAGAAGGGCCAAATGCGAATTTCCTGCTGTTTTGGAAAACATAACACAAATGAGAGATTTACCTGAGTTGCCAGGACTAAGTCTAACAGCTTTTTGCTTGGTGTTTAAAAACAATGGCACTATGCAGGCATTAGAGTGGCGTATGAGATCTACCATAGGGTCAGAGGAACACAATGCTGCATCCCACTGTTTCTGAGAAAAGACCTTGATGTCTTGACTCCATTGTGACTTTGTAGTGGGATAGCTGTACTTCACAGCCATGTGGTGAATGGAAGTTAAAAACGGATCTTCCTGAGCTCTGATGGCAGAGCCTAAACATTTCTACGAAACTTCTCTGCCAAGCTCCATAGGGGATTGAAACTCAGGAAAATTCAAGCAAGGAAACCTGTTCACAGAGGAGAGTAGAGTAATTGAACTGAAAAGGTGCTCTAGAAGAGCTAATCAAGGACTGCTTCTTTGAAGCAGCTCTTGATTTGACCTCAACAGTCTAGATTCAGAAGCTTTGGCCAATTGCTTTGCTTTGGTCAGTTCGTGTGTGGTCTTATCTGTGAATTGACCCTTCCCATTATCCAGGTAAAACAGAAGCCCTCTACGATTGTGAGAGCTAGCGCTCTGTACCACTGCATGTCCAACTGCTTGTAGTACCACTCAAATTTAAGGAAAAGTGAGTGTGTCCAGCCCCAGTAAATGATGAGCAATGTGGTGATATCAGTGCTTAACCAATGTTTTATCCTCTTGTCCCATCAAAGGTCTTTATCTTCACCAATACTGAGTGGTGTGTTTGCTGTCCATGTTGCTGTGGGGAGGGATCTCCTCGGTGGGTTGGCTCCTTGTCCCTCCAGGTCAGCAATCCCTCAGGGAATCTGACTGCACAGTTTCCAGGAATCTGTTAGCACCAGACTGATTATTCGACAGAAAGCATCATCTTTGGTGTGGGGCATTGGGAGGCTGAGTACCCTGAAGGCTGAATGCTGAAATGAGTACAACCGTGTGGTGTGTTTCTCCCATGATGATGTTATTGTTTGGTGCGTGTGAAAGATGCTTCGTGGCAATGGCAGCAGAGGGTGTGCCTCTCCTGTTTCCTCTAACCAGGGAGAGACTCAAATATTCCTTTTCCTTTTCTTCTCCCCCCCACCACCACCTTAAATGGAAATTGAGTTTTGAGGGGGTTTGTCTTTCCCTAAAGCTGTGAGTGAATTTTGATGTGATTGCACAGAGGTCGTGGTGTTTGGAGCCCTGCTGTTGCCTAGTTCATTGGAGGTTCTTCATGAGAGTGCAAAACACTTTTGAGGGAATGATTTCCCATCGCATGCTAATTGAGTGAAGTGCTGTAGACTTGCTTGCTGGCACTGTTTAAATCCATACTGCAGCACCACCTGCCAAACCACAGGGCATAATGGAAGTGTTAATGAATGTACATATATACCCTCCCACGCAGTTGTAAGTGCAGCACCAGCTGGGACCCCAGTACATCTTTTTCGAAGGGTCATCCTTGTTGGGATGCTTCTCTCTGGTGCTGTCAGGGTAAATGTACTCAATCAGAAGGAGGACTTGACTCATGCATGGGTAAACTCTGTTCCTCAAGGGTGGTTTGGCCAGTTGCCCGCTGGTCTGAGTGTCACAGTGTGTATTTGCCACCAGGAGGGCTTGCCCAGGCTGGCAGAGAGCAGGAGGAGGACAGCAGGGAGGGAGCTGAGAGCCCAACAGCTTGCCAAAGAGAAAGGCTGAGAAGAGGCACCAAGGCTGGCCTGGCACAGGGCTGGGACACTGGCAGTATATGTGCACCCTGTCCTCAGACAGGTTTGTGGGGACACCGTGGCTTTGCAGAGCTGTGTGTCACCACATGTAGGGCAAAGAAGTAGGCTTTGCAGCCCCTTCCATTCTGCTACTCACCCCAGTACCCAGCCCTGAGCTCTGCCCACGCTCCTCTTTGAGACAAGCCCATTAGATTTGCCAAGTACGAAGTTGCTTCCCCAGCATGCTGTACGTAAATAAGAGGCTCATGCTCTTGGCAGACACTGTAACGAGCCTGGGAAAAATGACTGTTATGGTCCTGAGCCAGTGACAAGATCTTGGAGTCTTCCAATGACAGAGTAATGACATGGACCTGGGAAATGCCTGGAAAATAACCTTCCATGTGGTTCTGGGATTTAGAGTGGTGAAATATTACCTAAAATCTGCTAAGTGCCTATTTAGCTAAATCTGGGAGATAGCTGTTCCTTCATCTTCCAAAGTCCACGCTGATGAAGTTCCACTAAAGCTCCAGCATGACAGACTAGCATGTTCTGTGCTCTTCTATAGCTGTAGATAAGTATTAAATGGGTTGCAGGGAACCAGGAGGACTATCCTCAGCCCAGGAGCCTAAGAAAATTGAGAGCGCACCCTACAAGCCTGCCCTGTGCCCTGGGGTGTAGAAGTGTTGCAGAAACATCTGTACTGACCCATAGCTCACAGGTAATTCCATGGAACACCACAATGCATAGAGAGAACAGTTGATCTTGTTTTTCTCTTCCGCCCTCCCCCCCCGCCCCCCAGGATAGAGACAACAGTATTAATTTTTTACCTTAAAAAGGACATAGTTGTGAGTCAAGCTTTGGATATTTGCAGTAGAGTGCACGGGTTCTGGAAATAGGCAGGAGATCCCTCCTCTTTTCACCCCCTAACCCAGGAGAGGGACCATCAGCCTGGTACCATCCCTAGAGGTATTTAAAAGATGGGTTGACATAGTGTTTAGTGAAATGGGTTAGTGATGCTTTTTTTTATCAGAGTTAGGTTGATAGTTGGACTAGATGATCTTAAAGATCCCTTTGAACCTAGACAGTTCAATGATTCTGTGACTTGGTAGGCTTCACACATCCCCATGTGGAAATGCTATTACCAGGGACCTTCACAGCCTTCAGCTCTTTATAGCTGTCTGAAGAGATGCAAAGTGTGTTTGCCAGGAGGGAAGGGTGTCTTTAAAAATCCATTTACATCCCAAAAGACATCCGGTAGCAACACTGAAGATGTAAAAAGCATTGAATACAGAATTGAGCCTGACTGGAAGAGAAAGTTGTAGCCAAATGCATTGACTGATTTATGAGAGGGTGAGAGGAATGAAATGGCTCTGTACCCTTTCTATCCATAAACCACCTACAAAGCATATGTAGGTGCCATGAAGTCTGTGCATTGGCTCAGCTGTGCCTGCCCTGCACATGTCATGATGTCTGTGAGGCTGCAACGCAATGAGCCAGCAAGGAGATGGGTGGAGGGTTGGGTTGACAGCACAGTCAAGATACTATGGAGCACCACTTGTTTTGGCAGGGAGATGTGGGGCCGCGGTGGGGAAGGCAGTGTGGAACTCATGGTGGGCTGCTCTTGTTACTGCTCATCATTTCCCCACAGCGTCATGCTGTGGTGCGGGAATTGGTTGCGTGGACCATTTCAGCTTGCCCAAGGTGATGCTGGCTGAGGCCAGGAGGACTGTGCCATACATCTGGCTCTGCCACGCACATCTGGCTGTGTTGCCAGCAGTAGGACCACGTGCAGGCAGCAGAGCATCTGGTTGCAAAACAAGCACTGCCACAGCACTGGGCTATTGCTTCGGAGGCCTTGCTGAACAGTACGAGAGCAGAAAAACCACCCAGGGCAGTGGATTTGGGGTCTTTTTATTGGCGTGTCAGCAGGCTGGGATGTCTAGGAGGGAAGCTGCCCATTTCCAGGGATTGTGTGAACAGGAAGGGCAGCTATTGGAATTCGAAACCGCTTCCTCCACTGTAAATTTGTTCTTGTGTTATCTCTGGCTGGGCAGGGCAGGGGAACATCTTGGCTATCTGATTTTTTGCTACAGTATGTTTAGGTCAGCTTCATCAGTTCCATGATAACATAGGAGAGGCATTCCTGGCCTCACTAGCGAAGAATTTTCAAGAGGAATACAGGAATCTGTCATCTCTTGATGTCTCCCAAGAGCTTTGGAAATATATGAGTAAGGAAAGGGATAGTGGATTTAAGCATATGAGAAGTGATGGAAGTAAAAGTAGCTGAACCATCTGCTTCCTCAGGCCCCAGTTACTGTGACGGGATGCTCTCATTTCACACCTCGGCAAAAGCCTTGGATCAGCCTCCAGTGGACACTCCTAAACTGGCAACAATACAGTTCTCATCAAGGTCTGAGAGATACAGGAATGGATCTCACGTAGCTGCTTTCTGGTCACATATCTGTACTTTCCTACAAAACTGGTGGCAGCAGTGCTGTAGCTCTACAGATGACCCAAATCTGACTTCAGTGTTGTTTTTAATGAGAAAAAATAATAATAATCTGGTTTATGCATCTGACTGTTCACTCGTCAAAGTGACAGGAATCTTCTTCCGTATTTTGAAAAGGGCACTACATCGCTGAGAGAAATGGGCTGAAGATTAATGGAGTTGTGGGAGGTGGAGGAGGAGGAGTTGGGGGAGGGAAGTGGAATTTGTTTTGGATGACATTTGTCAGTATGATTGACGCATGCTGTGTTGCATTTACATATAGATCAGGACACTGACAGGCACGTGCTTCCAAGTAAATATAAATGAGCTCCCAAGTCCAGTCTGGCCACGGGAAAGCTGCTACTCAGTGCTACAGCAAGGACTCCTTCTTATTGCTTAAGGATTCACAACAGGGAGGAGATGGGGGCCGCCTACGAACAAAGCAATTTCCAGTGATGTGGCTTTTTATTATTATTATTATTTCAGACTATAATTCCATGTTTCCTGAAATAACTACCAAGTATTCATCAGGCAGCCACTGCCTTTAGCTGCCTTTTGTGTGAATCTCAAGTGCTTCATTACTCCCCCGGTGCGTTCTCTTTCTCTTACAGTAAATCTGAGCAGCATCTATATGGTGGGAGAAGTGATGAGATCTCAGGATGAAAAGGAGAAGAGGTCTGGCTGGCATGGGAAGCTGGTGAGGAGTTCAGGGAGCTCAGCCCTCTGGGTACAGCATCTTTTTGTGCTGGAGGAGAATTCACAAGGCCACTTCCAAGACCCACCAGCACATCCTCCAAATTCAAAACTCAACCAGTTGCAGCTCTTTATTACTGGGTTGAGGATTTTATTTTTAAACAACAGTTGGTTTACAACTGTTTTTTTTCTTCTTCTTTTTTTTTCTCCTTTTTAGTAGCAGTCTGATAGTGCTTTGATCACTGCTCCAAAAGGAAATGCCTGTAATTTCCTGTGCAGGTCTTGCCAGGTGCTGGGCTCCGTCAGATCTCCTGGAAGGTGATAGGAGTTGAGAGCACCCTCACCTGGCAGGATCCTCCGTTTTAGAAAAGCTCAGAAAATTTCACTTTGGTTTTAAACAAATTAATGCCAGAACTACAAAGGACACCAGGCTTTGGCTTTCCACATGACAGACCTTTTTCATGCTGACTTCTCCCTGAAGACTTGCATGCGGTCCAGCTTTTGCTCAGTGTGTCCTTCTTGTGGTAGTGACCAGGCAGGAAATCTGACAGACCGGAGGTAAACCTGGCTAAGAGTTAATCATCTTTATTTAATAATAATTGGCCATGGTTGTTCATGAACCTACAGGTCCTTTGGCTCTCAAATGTTTGGGACATGGTGATGCCAGCTCAAGGGAGAAATTCCTGAAATTCACTTGGTCCTGATCAATGTGACTCAAGGGAGGCAGCTAGCTCCAAGAAGGGCACATCCCATATTTCAAGTTCTCAGTGGCTTCCAGTCCAAGGGGTTGCCTGCAACACAAAAGGCTGAACTATTTTGGTACCTGGCGAGAGTCCCTGGGTGTGTCATGGTGGTTGTGTGGCTGCAGCCAGAAGTCTGCAAGAGGAGCAGAGAGGGAAGTGTTCAGATCTTGCAGAGTTTCAGCCCTGGAGGCATTGCATGGAGCTGCAAATGCTTGCAAAGCAACCGGGTAAAAGGGCGTAATCGAGTGAGCTGTGGCTAGAGGAAGAGTTATTAATTGCAACCGTAGGAGTAGTTGGCAGCCTCAGCCACTGGTAGTCTTCCTCGGCCTCAGGTGAGTTTGGTGTCTTCAGGTACCCAGAGCGCTGGCAGGGCATATGTGAAAAGCTATCTGTGGACCAAAGGAATCCAGTGGTAAGCACATTCCTTTGGCCATGGGCTGGTGGAATTGGTCAGTGTACATACCTATGCCTAAGCGTATGCTAAATCTCAGCTTATTGCTATATAGGGCTCCCTGAAGTTACCAGTTTTGGTGAGCTGCAGCAGAGGAGGAGGGATCTGGTGGTTCCTACACAGACGCTGTCACAGCTTTTTCTTGAGGTTTCATAACAGAATTAAGCAATTTCTGTCATGTGTTGCCATGGAGACCTTAAATCACTGTCATACTGGGCTTCTCTGTCAGGGAACCAGTGTGTCTTTAATTGCACTAACCTCCCCTGCAAATCCAGGGCTTGGTTCTGAGCTGGTTTACCTGCTGTACTGGCTTTGCCCCGGGAGCTGTGCCTCCAGGAGAGCAGTGCTGGAACTGGCGATAGGGGTACTCACACATCAAGTATCAAATATCTGGGGTCAGCTTTATCATTATTGTATGTTGAGCCTTGGGGATCTAATTGTACAGGATAAGCTGATTTTCTCCATCTTTGGTGATTTCATATTCCATGGCTGCTCCAAGGGGATAGCTCAGCCTTTCCATTCCACCTCCATGTCCAGACAGGTAAATGGGGTTTTATGCAGTTTATTCTGCCTCCATAAGAAATTGTTTTCGCAGAGGAGGCTCAGCCTCAGTGACATTTTTGGGTCAGCTTTTCTCTCTTTACCTTGCCATCTACCCCAGAAGTAGCCACATTTCTGACTCAGTGTTCCTGGCTTGTGCTGTCGGAACACACGTTTTGCTGTTGTGCCTGAAGATGCTGATATAAATCAGCCTCCTTCCAGTGACTTAACCAGAGCCCTGACAGCATTCATCAGTGTAGGATATGGATCCTTCTTTTGGCTCCTTCAAAATAAACAACTATATAAATTGTAAGATGATTATCATCAGAGCTTATTAGCCTATTACCACATGCTGCTTTGTATTCAGACAATAGATAAAAATGTCTGTGCTTCATTTTTTCTCAGTCAAATCTCCAGCAAACACGCTTATTCTTGCTTCCATCTGAGGAGGACTGTGTCAGTACTCTCGCCAAAAACACATGAAAATTAGCCCAAGTCTTTTGCACTTGCCCGTAGCGGCGTAACCAGCCAGCACGGAAGCTCTGCACACCTTTGGGAGTGTTTCATATTTTCCAGGAGGTGACATATGTTGTTTTTAATGTTTGATTTACTGGCTGGTTTAGAAGATAATCTCATCAAGGCATGAGTTGTCTTCTTGCCTTGGTTATGAGGGCAGGTGGAGGTGTAGAGGGATTGATGTACTTGGTTTTTGGAGGTTTTGCATTACGTTCTTGCACATTGAGTGTGTGGGATCTGCCATGTCAGTAGAAGGAGGAGCATTTCCATGAGTATTAACTGCTGTCTGACGGAAACGTGTAGCTGTCTGCCTTTGGGCATGAGTGTGTCTTTGGGGTCAGAGTGCACAAGGACCCTGCTTAGCAAATACTTGAGGAATTAGGTGTAGTTTGGCAGCAGTTGTCACTGCAGAGGACCTTTAGTGGTGTGTCAGGGACAGTACCTAGCAGGCACTTGGCTGGCTGGGCAGTGTGTGCTGGGTGCTGCTACTCTGGTGGCTGCTGGTGCAGTAGAAACAGCCTTGCAGAAATGTCTAAATGTCACCATCTTTAGACACTCAACTGAAATTTTCATATGTTCATGCTAGCATCACCTAAAATACGTGGGCTTTTTGCTCAACAGAACAGCCTACAGTGCCAGATTATTTTTTTTAATTACTTTTTCTTCAGTTCAGTTCTTGCTGTTTCTTCATGGTCTACATAATGCCCAATCTGGAAGTACAGACATACAGTATAACCAAACTTCTGGAACGGACGGGAAGGAAATGCCTCGATTCAACCCATAGGCATGTTGGGCAGATTCAGTTTGCACAATGGGCTAAATATTATCCTAGTGCTTTGGGGAGCATTTCATACAAGAGAAGCTTGAGGCTTCTGAGTAGTGAGTTAAAGGGGCTGGTACTAAATGTCAATGAAAATGTAATGCTTGTCTGCTGAGAAGTAGCTTGTGGTTTCATGATGAGGTCAAAAACTGTGCACAAACAGAGTATGGTTTTTACATCCTTGGCCTGTCCCTCGCCATGTCACTAACAATTGACCTTTCATGCCACCCAGCCAGAACCTCTCCGCCATGTAAAGAAAGATGGGGTGAAATCTTGACCATGGGCACAGCAAAATACTGTCATCATGTGTGTCTGAGAAGAGACTGGGTTTTAGCTAGGGTCTCTGTCCTAAAGGGCCTGTGAGGATCATCTGACTCAAGCATCGTTACGTTGAAAGAAAACTCGGTCTTTCAAACAAAACTGAGAAACTTAGTTGAAGTTCATAGGATTCTATGAAGCCAAGCATGCTCTTGATGATGTGTGATCTTGTAAAAAAAATTACTTACTCTCCCAAAAATGGGAGTACGGAACTTTTCCTTGGGATTAGAAAGTGTAGATTAGATGAATGGACAGTGAGGTGGATTGAAAGCTGGCTGAAAGACAGAGCTCAGAGGGTCATGATCAGTGGCATGGAATTTAATTGGAGGTCCATAACAAGTGAGGTCCCCCAAGGGTCAGTAGTGGGTCCAGTCCTCTTCAATATTTTCATCAGTGGCCCAGATGAAGGGATGGAATATACCCTCAGCAAGTTTGCCAATGACACAAAACTCGGAGGGGTGGCTGACACATCAGAAGGCTGTGCCACCATCCAGTGAGACCTGGGCAGGCTAGAGAGTTGGGCAGTGAGGAATCTGATGAAGTTCAACAAGGGCAAGCGTAGGGTGCTGCATCTGGGGAGGAATAACTCCCTGCACCAGTACAGGTTGGGGGCTGACATGCTGGAGAGCAGCTCTGAGGAGAAAGACCTGGGAATCCTGGTAGACAACAGGATGACCACAAGCCAGCAATGTGCCTGTGTGGCCAAGAAGGTCAATGGCATCCTGGGGTGCATCAAGAAGAATATGACCAGCAGTATGACCTCTAGTCTGCCCTGGTAAGGCGCTATCTGGAGTACAGTGTCCAGTTCTGGACTCCTCCTTAGTTCAGAAAGGACAGGGACACTGCTGGAGAGGGTACAGCAGAAGATCACAAAGGTAATGAGGGGCCTGGTGCATCTCTCTTAGGAGGAAAGGCTGAGGGACTTGGGCTTTTTCAGTCTGGAGAAAAGAAGGCTGAGAGGGGATCTGATCAACACCTATAAGCACTTAAAGGGTAGGTGTAAAGAGGAAGGGGCCATTCCTTTTTCAGTGGTGCCCAGTGACAGGACAAGAGGAAATGGGCACAAACTTTCACATAAGATGTTCCATCTAAACATGAGGAGGAACTTTTTCATTTTGAGGGTGGCAGAGCACTGGAACAGGCTGCCCAGAGAGGTGGTAGAATCTCCATCTCTGGAGACATTCAAAACCCACCTGGACAAGTTCCTGTACAGCCTGCTCTAGGAGGACCTGCTTTGGCAGGGGGGTTGGACTATATGGTCTCCAGAGGTCCCTTCCAACCCCATATCATTCTGTGATTCTGGTGAGGAACTGCAGTAAGACTGGTTGAGAGCTCAGCTGGTGGTTGGTTTCCTTTCCCCCATCAAACAGCTGTTGCTTGCAGTGGAAATTCTTGCTGTTCGCAAGAATTTCTCCAAAGATAGTTTAGAAACAAGCAAACTTGATCATGTTTCTTCTTGCTCTGAAAATTTCATGTTGCCTCAACTTGGACAAGAGGCCTTTGCAGTTCTTAGAAGCCTCAGCAATCTCACCTCTGCGATCATCCTCTCTTGCCCTCTTATGAGGTTTTGGTTTTAGAGGATAAACTAAGACAATTCCTATACATTTGCTTCAGGGAGAAATATTCATTACATGACCTTAATTAGAGGTCAAGGCATTTAACCCACACAATATGTAGATTGGGAAGTTATTCCTGTGTTTGCAGAAGTTCCACATTTGCAAGCTCATCATACATAATGTGGTGCTGGGGAGGGTGGAGGAGAAGAGATTCTCTCATTTGAAAAATTGAGGTTTTTTTCTCTTTCGACATTGAACTCTGGCTGTAGGTGAGAATGTAACTCCCAGAGTTGCATCCTGCTGGCACTAGTTGAGATTATGGTATGGTGATCAGAGGCAAGAAGTAGCAAAGAAGCCTTGTTCTCGTGCCTACTTTGTGAACAGAAAAAGCATTCAGTGAATCACTCAAGTTTCATAACTGGAATTATATTTTAGATTATGCCTCAAATTCCACAGGTTGCTTTGGCCTGAGGATCTTTTTCCCAGAATTAAAACTTAAACTCAAATGTAAATATTCACAACTGGTCTTACTTTGTCTTCTTTTGTACCCTCTCCTGCATGTGTGGGAAGGTGGGTATGTAGGGTGGGGGTGTAGCTGGTTAGTAGAGAAGTGAAATTGCTGTGACAAGCCTGTTCTCAGAGTATGATGTCTACAGTACACAGGAAGGAATGTGGGACTCCCAAACAAATGCCTTTATAGTTCCATATTTTGCATTGAACTAAAATAGTGATCTAGGAGAAAGGGACTAAAGAAACTAGAAAATAACTGATATCTTCCTCAATATGAAATCAAACCATTAGGGGGTTACGCTCTTGTCTGTTTAGCTTTGGGGCCTCTTCGGAAATGAAGAGACAAAATATAAAAATGAAAAAAATTCCGGGAAAAATATATTCTATACTATAGGTTGAAATAAAATCGTGTTAGTTGGTAGGTCAGCTTGCACAGTGCGTGCAGCAGCCCTTGAGTCTTGGCTCCTGAGCACTACCTGGGCTAACTGCGTCGCTCAACACATCGGCCTTGCTTGGTGGTCTGTGACAACAAAAAAGTTCAAGTCCTCTTCTTAGTGAAGAAAAATCCCTATGGTTATTGGGAAAGTTTCCAAAAGCTTGTGTGGGCAAATAGGGATATAGATGGGGATGCCAAGTGTTTTTGGAAACTTCCCCAGAGCAAGTAGTCTAGAGCGGTCCTTGTCCCCACTTTCTGTGGCCAGAAGGACATATGTAAAACCAAAATTAATGGGAAGACCAAAATTGATGGGAGCAGGTGCCTGCAGAAAGCATCACCACAGATGCTCCCACACTGGATGGATTGCATCAAGGAAACTGGTGTCAAGGAAATCAACTGCCTTCTCTCAAGCTTTATCATTAACATAGAGTTTTTCTATTTTTTTATTTTTTTTTAATGTCTGATAGCCTCCCAGAAAATGCAATGGCCATTCAAATCTGGGAGGTGGCTCCTCATTGTCCATGTGATTTGAGTGAGCATCACCAATGCCCATGTGGGCAGGCAGGTGGAGAATACTGCCTTCTGCAGTGCAGATACCAAACAGCTCACATGGCTGCTTCTTAAATAAACAGTCGTGGCTGTTGAGTGTTGAGATGAGCCACTCTGCAGTGGCTGCCACTTCTCCTTTCTCCACACACATGTGCCATTGTCCGGTTGCAGCCGGTGAATCAAATTTTTATTTTTTTTCTTCTTTCTTTGAAGAGTCAGTTTCTCTTACAGCCCACCCAAAATGAGGGAGCGGTGTGACCACACTGCAGGGGAAGCTGCTCTCCTGCCTCTCCGACTGTGTCATAGCCACAGAAACCAGCCTTCCTGCCACGGCAGGGTTGGGGTTTTTCTTTCA
>VXBW01003164.1:1118664-1221872 GCA_013400375.1 Thinocorus orbignyianus | reverse complement strand
AAAAAAAGACAAAACAAAAACCGCCTGTCGTTCCTGGCCTGTTGCCTTCTTGTTTTTGTTTCTCAAACTTGAAAACTTGTCTGTGGAGGGGATTGGACCTTTAACTCTGGTTTCATCCATCACAGCCAGTTCTGCCAGCAGATCTGGCCCCGGGATGTTACGCAGCATTTAATGTTTGCTGTACCCTGGGTTAAGCAGTGAAGAGCAGCGAGGCTCTGGCTTCTCCATGGCACTGGATCCTTGGCAACTGGAACTTGGCAGCTGCACTGGCCTGGAGTGACCTTTGGTAGGGCCACATGAGCCCAGCCCCTGTAGGAAAGATACTCAGATGATTAAAGTTCTGCACATGCATTTGGTGGCAATTAATGGCTCTTGTAGATGAGGAAGGAGCAAACAAGCCACAGCAGAGGGGTTGTCTGCACTTCTCAGTGATAGCTCTGGCTTGCAGTACAGCTATTGGGAAGGGTAGGTGCTGCTGCTCCTGTTCAAAAGGACTTTGGATGTCAGTATTGCTTTCATCCTCACTTCTTAGGCAGCAGGTAAAAGCTGCCTTGTGCATGTTGCCCTCTTTTTGTTGCTAATGAGTGATCAGAGTTGTTCTCTTTCTCCAGCAGGTTTAGCACACTGGAAGTATGGCTACAAGTGCTGTTCCCAGTGAAAACCTCCCCACGTACAAGCTGGTGGTGGTTGGAGATGGTGGTGTGGGGAAGAGTGCTCTCACCATTCAATTTTTCCAGAAGATTTTTGTGCCGGACTATGACCCAACTATTGAAGACTCCTACCTTAAACACACAGAAATAGATGGGCAATGGGCAATCCTCGATGGTAAGCAAGCTACTCTCATGGTCCCCTTTCCCTTCTAGATGAGCAGAAGTACAAAGAGGGTTTGATGTCTCCCACAGCGTGTTGTGCTCTTGTGTCCCTCCTACTCCTGTGTGGGCTGCTAGGAATTTGAGTGCAAACTGGCCTGTGAGCTGCAGCCCGTGGTCTGCAGCTGACCGCCAGCAAAGCTTCTGCTTCCAGTTGCACTGGTTCCAGTTCTGCACACAAATGATTCTTGCAGGAGCGTGAAAATTTACAGGTCATTGTAGGCATTTAGGGTGGGCTTCTATGGAGGGTGAATTATAGCACTGCGAGGTGGCTCTTGCTAATGATACTTCATTGTGGCTAGGCTTATCCCCTGGGAAATAACAGTAAGTGGATAGCTGAAGAAGGGTTATAACTAGAAAGAACATTTAATCAAAGCTGTCATCCACTGACAGTGAAGAATTGTAACACCTCTTACTGCCATAATTCAGGCGTGATGTTTTCATATCTAGTTACCTGTTTCATCTAAAGATGGGTGGGGTACCAGCTTAGAGAGCTGCTGTAGCCGAGATCTTTTAGTTCTTTGAAGAAAAATCACTTTAAAAAAATAATAAAATAAAATTAAAAAAAGCACAAAACAGACTGAAAAAACCCAAAGCAGCCAACCAAAAAATCTTGATTCTGCAGGTGAGGAAAAACCCCTATATTACCTAAAGCTGCAACTTAGTTTGTGCTGCAAGAGCCAAACTGACCACAGCTATAAGGGGAATCTTGCTGTTAAATTTTCTAAGGTTTGGTTGGCTTTATGCAACAATTAGGTAATACATAAAAGCAAGGAAATATTTTACGCCATAATTACCCAAGTGCACGTATGTGGCCACTAACACAACTGAACTAAATGTGACCTCACCTGTGGTGAGTCCCTCTTTCCATCCTCTTATTATGAGGGAGCTCAAGACCTTTGGTGTCTCTATGTATGTGTCATTGGTGTGTGGGGACAGAAAACTGGGAGATTGGCATGAGTTGTGGAACATGGAGGCTGGTGAGGTTTGCTGTGAAGACCATAAGCTCGATCTGAATGCTTGAGATCTTAGTTGTGCTCTTAAAGATTTTTCAGATCCAATTCAGTGTGTGCAAATGGCCTTGAGGTCCTTAAAGAACAGCTTTTACTCAGTATTAAGAGGAAAAAATGCAACTTAATCTTGTCAATATTTGTTCATATAAATGTTAGTAGTTCGATATCAGATATGAGGGAATATTTGTGAAATTTGTGCCTAAATGCGTTTCTTCCTGTCATCTGCAACAAAGGCACCTGCTCTCAGTTATCCAATGTACCTGTGCGGTTTTACTTTTAAAATTACAGTGTTGTATAAAAGAAAAATCTAATCCTGCTGTAATTGAAATCCATTTTTTCTTTTTAGTCCAGAATCCAGCCCTCTAAAATGAGCAACCTTTATCTTTGCTGGTATGCCCCATCCTCTGATATAACAGTACCAGCTGCTGTAAACATTGGTTTTGGCTGAAAGAACCTGGTTTTTTGTAAATTATTTGGAAGCAGAAAAAGCATCTTTCATTGAATATTTGAAATTTTTGTTTAGTCAAAAAACAACCCTGACCTGGAAGGGAGTGGAGAAGGAGGTTGTTTTGCAAGAAGCAGAAACTTAACTCTTTGTTTTCATGAAAAAGCCTTTCTTTTGCTCAGATGGAGTTCGGTGGCTGCACTCAGGCTGAACTGAATTCAGCTGTGGCCTTGAATGGCATGTTGGGAATCCTTGACTTTCAGAGTTCGTGTGCCTGCAGATGCCTTGCAGCCACAGAAGTGAAACTGCAGCTTCTCCTTCTCTTTCCTACCGCTTCAGATTTTGAACAACCAGAATTTCAGAAGAAAGGCAACATTCTTGCTTGGAAAAGCATGTGAGCCTGTGCCATCTACACAGTAGAAACAGGGCATAAAGACTATCACATGTGTCTTCTGCCACAGCTTTCTGTCATAGGCTTTGGATCTAGGCCATTCTTGGAGGTCACCATATACTTGCTGCTCTTGTCAGTTATACATGGTTACATGAATCACTTACAGTATAAAATTAGGGAGAAACATGACAGGAAGGATAAAGATGCATCATGATAAATTCTAGACTTTTCAGTTGTCCTTTATGACCAAATCCTTTAGAAACTGTTGTTCTGTGCAGTGCTTGTTGGGAAGAAGAAACTGCCCACCCCCAAAATAAAACACTCATTTTAGCGGATAAGACTACCAAGAGAGGATATAGTGCGTGGAGTCCCATAAGTTTCTAAGTTTTCAGAAATAGTTATTAAAAAAAGGCGCCACATACATTGGCATCCAACAATGTAATTTAAAAAAACACACCCACAGCCCACCCTCTACCAGGCTGTTGCCTGAGCAGTTCTGTACAAAGCATCTCTAGCATTTGGTATCTGCACCAGCATTATGTTGTAAAAAAAAAACCCTCGTGCTAGCCAGCTTGCATAAAGCATTTGGCTTCCCTCCATGAAGACCTCCACCCACATTTGTTCAATAGCACTAACTGGCAGTGTGATGAAATGTTTGACTTTTTTTTTTTCTTTATTTTTTCTCCTTCGCTGAAATCTCTTGCTGAAAGTAGACTTAAACGAATTTTAGACCTTGGAGCTAAACCTACATTCAGACTCTTCTTTTACATACTTGCTCTCTGGCTTGGGTGTGTTTCTGTGCCCATTTTCTCAACAAAGAAGAGTCTATGATAGTTCCCTGCCTCCCAGAAGACTGTGGGACCTGTGCTTGGTGTGTTTAAATCCAACATTACACAAATGCTGGCTTAAAAGCTGGCATAAGTCCAAAAACAAAGTCCATCACTGTGGTGTTTGGAAGACAAGTGTTGTGGATTGGAACAGGACACTTAACCTGAATAAGGGATGCACAGGCAATTTGTTCCTAGCCCATTTTTCCAGCCCCTGCCACCCCAATCAGGCTTTAAGATCAGCCTCTGATTTTTCTCTGCATATGTTATGGTCATTTATTCCCAGCTGTTCATACTGAAATCAGCAGAGTGATGTGCTTGGTTAGATGCATTCACACGCAGGTGCAGTGTAGACACATCAGGTCAGAATTAAGTGGGGGCCAGGGTTAGCCTGCTTTGATTAGCTGTTGGTCCAATTGAGTTGCTGTCATTAATTTTATACTCTCCTTTCTGTGTGCAGGCTAACTTAGCAATTAGCAGAGGATTTCTATTGGTGTGGCTGGAAAATGCCAGTCTGGAATTATTAATGTGAGCACAAAGCCAAAAGTGGAATACCTTAATGCGACAAAAAAATTGCAATGATTCAAAATTCATTATGGGTCACAAACCACACAGAGAGATAAAAAGGTGACAAGGAGGAAGAGATAGCCACAAGCACAGACCTTGGCCATGTTGATGAATCGGACTAAGCTCTGTTGTCAATAGGGCTGTGCCAACTGGTACCAGCAAAGCAAGGAATTGTGCCCGTGTGTTGGGTGGAAAGAGGTTGTGGTTTCCCTCCTCTTCCCTTGCCTTCCCCTGGTATGCTTTAGATTAAACTCTCACTGCCTAGAAGTTGTCTTCCTACTCATAAGTTTCAGTTTTCCATTTTATTTTTCTTCTTTTCAAGTCTTCATCTCAGTCCCTGGGTGTCCTTGTATTGGGCTGGACCTGCACAGCCCTCGTGTACACCCCCATGGAGTAACACCCAGCACTGTTTCTCCCCTTGGGCTTCCTCTTTGCTCTTTCCACCAGTGTCTCCAATGCATCCCTTTTTGCTGAGGGCTTTTGCTGCTAGTCATCCCAGGACAGGCTGTCTGCTTTTCTCTTCAGGAAGCTTGGGAACAATTCTGCCAGGAGGCCAGAGAGAGACCAGAGGTCACTTCAGACTTGCAGGCAGGAGGGTTGGTTTGCGGCTTGCTTCCCATTTTTTTATTTAACCTGTAGGTAGCGTCACTGAAAGAATTAAAATTCAAATTAAGTTTATACTTCCATTTTACTTGTGTGTACTGTATTTTCCCTCCCCTAATGGCTGGGATTTTGCAACCTTGAAAGAGGGTTTTTTGTCTTCAGTTGTGGGGATGTTTTTCCTGCCAGGAAAATTTTGATGTTGCAACATGGAAAACACAACACTTTGAATACTCGTCCTTTGTTAGAAAAAGAGCTTCTTTAAGGGCTCCCATCTTTATTCCATTTATTGATGTGAAAGCCTTTCTTCTGAAGGCCTCTTCTTTTTTCTTAAAGAAAGGGCAAGAATTCAAGTACTCGGGTTTTCCATGTTATAACATCTGTGTATTTAGTTAGGGCACAGAAGATACTCATAAAAGCCCCAGTGTTTTCCCATCGCGTGTTTTTCCTTGGGGAAGGCTCTCATGCCAGGGGCAGTGTGGCTGTATCTGAGAAGGAGCAGAAGCATCAGAGTGGCCCAGTGAAGCATCTACCTCGCCCTACTCACAGTATGGGTACCTCATACCTCTTCAGGGTGACTTGGGGTGTGGGAAGACAGAACATAAGAGCTGTGGCCCCTGTGCCCAGAATATCAGTTCCTCATCTGAAGTCAGTGGCTGATGGGGGCTGCCCTCTCCCTGCATGCTGCTGATGGAAGGAAGATGAAAACTGTGGGGATGGCTTTCCTTAGCCTGAGACCCTTTCATGTGACTTACCAATTCAACTGAAGTTTTCCCTTGAGGTTAGCTACCAAGCTGCAGGGCAGCTGAGGAAGGGGTTTCTCTCTAATCCCATCTGTTGAAGCAGAGCTGCTGTGCCAAGAGGAAAGCAAGATGTGGAGAGAGAAGCACCGTGACAAGTAGTCCGGTTCTAACCTGTGGTCCCCTGACAGTGCCACATTCCCAGTTCTGCTCTTTGCTCCAGGGACTTTTCCTGTATATGATATTATGAAATTGAAGAGGCAGAAGACACCTGGGGTCAGGCTGCTTTGTGTTGCGTCTCTCCCTGGTGATGTGAACCCAGGTTCCTTTCTGCCTGCTGACCCATCCAGCCCCTTAAAGGTTTGCACATGGGCTCTACATACCTAGCAGAAGGGATTTCACCAGAGACTACTTGCAAAAATCAAGTTGTACACGTTGTGCTTGCCTTTTCTGAGCATGAGAAGGAGATAGGCACAAACAACTGCATCCTGTCCCTGTTCGTGGTATGCAGCCACTCTACTGGATGCTGGAAAGCAAGGCACTTTAAGAACTGTGCTGAGCTGCTTTCAGGACTGCCTGCAGTGATGTGCAATCGCTACTTGGAATGAGCTGCTGGCGTCTGATTCAGACAGTGAAACTCAAGGGCTGAAGTACAGAAAATGGGTTTAACCTGCCTGTCTGGTCATCTTTGGCCCCTTAAATGGCATGGACAGTGCACTAACTCTCTTCAGTTGATCTATACACCCAGCAATGTAAAGATAAAGACGTAGGAGGGAATTTTGCCTAGGTGTGAAAAGAGAAGAGGGACACACCTGCACAAGATCTGAGCTCCCCGAAAGCTGTGTTTGAATCTGAACTGAATCCAGCCTAGGGTCTAGAAAAAGCAATGCCACGACTTAGATTTCATAGTATGTCTCTAGCCTTGGCTTAGATTTACAAGCCTGTGTCCCTGGATGGGGACTCAGAGCACTGTTGGTTACAGAGAGATTGCCACAAAAAATATCTGGAAGCATTGAGTGCTTCTGTTTTGGGTCGCAAATTCCTGTGTATTCCTTGGCTCCTGTGTCTGCTCAGAAGGGCTCTCTAAGCAGCTGAGCTCCTGCCTGACCCATCAGGATTCACAGGAAAATGGTGCTTAGAGTTCTAAGGGGGCAGGATCCAATTAACAAGGAGTTCATCATAACAGTCAGGGTCTATTCCACTGGAAAGTGGAATAGGGCATCTCTTTGCTGAGCAACCTCTTACCTGCTGAAGCAAGAGACCTCCCTGCTGGGCTCTGACAGCCTAATTGCTTTTAGTTTAGTCTCCAGCTGATTGCGTGATAGTTCTGCAAAACGGCTTTGCCCTCTTTGGATGTCTCTTCCTATGTCAGACGTAGTCCTTGGCTTCTCTCTCCTCACTTTTCACTTAAATGCTTTTGTTAATGTTCCTCCTTCTTGCTGCTTCTTCCGTCAAGTTTGTGGGAACTTCACCAAGTTTGCTGTTGGAAGTCCCTGACCATGACTATGAATTTGATTTGAATTCTTAGAAGAATGAGGTAGGGGAAACCTGCTGTGCTTTGGTCCAGCCTTGTTTCCACATGGGCTTTTATGCACTGCCAGTGGGGCAACTGCCAGTAAGAGGCAACTACTGGTTCTTAGAGGTACCAGGGGAGGAGAGTTCTCTGCTCATGACTATTTCTATGTCTTCTGGCATCCTGTCTGTAGAAACAGCAATTTCAAAAGAAGGCGGATGCTGGCTAACACCCTATGTTTCCTTATCCTTTTGGGAAGACAGTCAAACCGCCTTTCCAGTTTTCCTTTCCCAAGGTTTCTCCTTGCTACTTTCTGTAGATAAGTGTCTTCTTGAAGCTTTTATGCCACAAGGTTACAGCAGGAGCACAGCCACTTGCATCTGGCTCTTTTTCAGTGCTGATGTACTCCAGGATGCGATCCTGTCCTGCCTACAAAGGATCCAGATCTCACTTTCCTCTCTGTTTTCAGTTGGTATAGCACACAAGTGCTAGGATGGGTGGATTGTCTTTGTGAAGAGCACACTTGAAGCTTACAGTAAAGACTTTCTCTGGCCATGTACATGATGCTTAACTGCATGAATAACCCATGTGAGATTAACCGTAACCTTCACTGCTGCATGTCTTTTACTTGCATTTCCGAAGTTCCATTTTTAAATGCTGCCTGGACTTGCTCGCCTTTCCACAAATGCTGCAAGTGAATTCCCTTTAAATAGCAGCTGCTGACACAGCAGCTCTGCCTGTGTTTAGCATGATGTAGTGGCCAAGATCCAGGCATAGTAGGAGTGGCAGGCCCACAGCCCTGTGCTGTCTCTCGAGTATCCCCATGGTCCCCCCCAGGCTCATCCTCTGCCCGCTTGCAGGGTGATGGAAAGCTTTGGAGAGGCAGCAGCTAGGGATGAGTTGATGGGTGTAGGAGCAGAGCTGGATGCTCCTCGTGTGTTTCATGGGAGGTTTGCAAATGTGCCAGAGCAAGGGGAAGTCCCTAAGCAAATTACCATGCAGGATACAGCATATCCATCTCCACCTGCCTGCCCACGGCTTGCGCTAGGGCACCTGCCCTGTCTCGGGGGGAGGGAGGGCAGGAGAACCTGGCCCCATGTGAGAAGCCGTGCCACACCACCACAAATTGGGTATGTGTGTTGGAGAGGGGAAGGGAATGTGTGTTTGTGTGTGTGTGTGTTGGTTGTCAGCTCTCAGCCCTGCCCTGATACCGTGTCCAGTTAGTGCAGGAGTCAGATGAGGGCAGCCCAGCCTCTCCTTACAGGTTGGGCGGGTAGGAAGGATTAATTTCCTCTTCTGTCCTAGCCACGCGGTCCTGGCCTTATTCCATGGCAGCAATTCTGCCCAGATAGAAATTCACCGGCACATGCAATGTCTTTGAGTTGTTTTTCTGTTTTTTGGTTTTTTTTTTCTTCTTTGTGCAGTCATGAAGAGTAGCCTGGATACCTTTGAGCTGATACCCTTGTTTCCTAGATTTAGAGGGCAGAAGTAGGATAAAAGGCTATGAAGAGCCACCCATGACTCCAGCAAGCTCCAGATTGTTGGCAAAAAATCCTAAATCTTAGGGTCTTTGCAGGAGCTTAGAAGCTCTTTTCACCTTAAGGGCTTGTGGAAACAGACATTCAAGACCACCTAAGGCAGGGGAACAAATAAGGCTGAAGGCTTTAAAGAGCCTGCCATCACCAAGTAAGGTCTCCAGGTCCTCCAGCGTAGCTGTCTTTCCTTCAGAAATACAGTGAAGGCGTGGGCTGGCTTGTGGGCTGTGCTGTGACATGCAACATGTCTGCCTGTGGCCACCCGTGCTGATTCAGCAAGTAACGCTGGCAGCAAAGTGGGCTTTATCCTGGCCCCATCTGGAAATCGGGGCAGCCTGAGTACGTCCCCCTACAGGGAACACCTTGCTAGGACCGTGGGCCTGCTCAGACTAGAAAAACCTGTATCAAGCCCCACTGCTCCGTCAGCAGTATGCTTCTGCCACAGTATCCATCCACTGCTGCCCTGGGCTTTCCCCATCACTCATGGGCAGCAGATGCTAACACTGTGGCTGTACAGCGGAGGTGGAAACAGTTTTCACACCCAGACCAGTTGGCTGGGATGTGAAAGCATTCCTAGTTGTCATAATGGTCCTGCATTTGCCTCTAGGATGCAATGATGCATAAGAACTATTACTTCTGAGCAGCCGACGCATGTGTTTGCACTGGCCTAAGCACACATAGCTTAAGCTGATGAACTCCTCTTGTATCCTTCTCCTGGCAGTGTACAAAGCTGGGGCCCTAGAACTGATGTGCATCAGTATGTGGTGTTTAGCCAGAAGGCTAGCATAGTTTGCTTGGCATGTGGTCCATGATCTGGCTGATGGGACTCCCTGCAAGGCAGAGGGATAGAGAACCAGTGAGTTATGGTCGTATTGGAGAGGAAGTTAATCTAGTGGGGAACAGCATCTGGGTTGCTGTCACAACTGGGGTGTTTCAGAGGACTGGATTTTATCGATGCACAGAAACAGCAATTGCTATATAGGATATGCCAGTCACATAAAGCTTTTCCACCTGTTTTGATTAACTTCTCAACATCAGCTCCACCACTTGGGACTAAATACTTAAGGGGAGTTCCTCAAGGCTGTACTGTCTTGCTTTGAAAGCACATAATAATACCTAGAAATTGAGAAAAGGAAAATGCTTGTAGCTGTTACTCTGACTTGTCTCCCAGCTCTGCTTCATTCTGCAGTTTGTAGATCATCCCTGACATTTAAACTGGCGTTTAGTTACTCTTCCAGTCTTGGGTTTTTCCATGCTGAGAACAGACAGAGCTGGGAGAGGAAAGGTGTGAAGTACTTTGAACCATAGCTTGCTGGAGAAGCAGCTCCCCAAGTTTGGTGCTCAGTATTTGGTACTGGCAAAGGAAAGTAAAATCCATGTAGTCTTCTTCTCTTCCATCTGCTCCCAGCATAGGTACACGGTGATGAGTGGGGTCAGGGAGTGGGTTTTGGTTTGTAACGGAAAAACCACCTTGTCCATCCACCTTGCTTTTGTCAAATCTTGCAGCCTGTGAAAGGACGAGGCACAACAGAGGCAGAAAGGCCATCTAGGACACATAGCGGTCACAGCAGCCACAGGTCCTCACAGTGACTAAAATATTTCATTTCTTCTGTCCTAGTTCTGGATACTGCAGGCCAAGAGGAGTTCAGCGCAATGCGGGAGCAGTACATGAGGACTGGAGACGGTTTTCTTATAGTCTACTCAGTGACTGACAAGGCTAGCTTCGAGCATGTGGACCGGTTCCACCAGCTGATCCTCAGAGTCAAGGACAGGTGGGTGCTGTAGAGCTTGACCCTTCCTCCCACCACCCTGGACACTGTGCCGTGGAGGTCAGTTGCATGTCTCTCCCTGCTTTTCACCCCCCCGGGTGTCCAAATCCTCATGGACCTGCCTATGAGGAACAAGAAGTGTTTTGCCCTTCTGATAAGCATGTAGTGCATTCAACGTGGAAAAGTTCAGTAATGTTATGATGGAGTGAAAATGGGTCTGGATGGGCAGAACTCCTGCCAGAGCGGTCTGGCAGAGCAGTGTGAGAAAGGCAGACACCTCTGAAGGTGACCTGTTTGGCTCTGAAGAGGGAGAAGGATGTTCTGCACACAATGCAGGGACTTGGGGAACACCAGCAGGGACTCAGCAGGTGTTCATTCGACCCTAATCCTTTGGTGTGTCCTGGCAGCCTCCTCCTTTCCCTGGCTTCAGCTTGTGCCAAACAAACCTAAGAAGATTCTGTATGATTAAAGACGGGTTGACATACTGCTTAGTGATGTGGTTTAGTGATGGGTCATTGTTGGTTTTGGTTTGTTTTTCTTTTCCTTCTATCAGAGTTAGGTTGATGGTTGGACTACATGATCTCAAAGGTCCCTTCCAACCTCGACCATTCTATGATTCTATGATTACGGAATCATAGAAAGGTTTAGGTTAGAAGGGACTTTAAAGATCGTCTAGTTCCAACCCCCCTGCCATGGACAGGGACACCTTCCACTAGATCAGGTTACTGGTATGATATGGGGTTGTGAACAAGTGTCTTGAAGGGGAAAACACCTCGTGTTGGAGGGAGCTGCATTTCTTACAAGGGGTGTAATGCAGTTAATGCATTGTGCTCTGCAGCAGCCATTTTCAGTGAATAAAACATCTCTGCATGACTGGGGACAAAACAGGAGAGGTCACTCCCCTCCTTGTGCATGCCTGGGAGACGGTGACGCTAAGAGTTTAATCATGGTAAGCAAATGCATCCTGACAGAGTGAGGGGAAGCTGCCAGGGTTTTATCTCTGAGATAACTCCCTCTTCCCATCCTGGTTCAAGAGGCGATGAATCCACCCTCACAGGGTGGGGTGTGAATTAAGCCCTTATATGTCTGCAGCTTTGAAACACTTAGTTTTTCCATTCATAATGGCTTTTAATTATGGAAGTCATCAAGAAAAGCCACCAGAGGGTTTGGGCCTCATTGCTGGCTTCCTTTCGCAGCTCTGAATAACTTCCCCACAGGAAGGGTGGACTCGTATCATGTGAGGTTCACAGCTGACAGTTCTTCCAGTAAAGCATCCAAAGCGGAGCCCACAAGAGTGAAAAGTAAAGGAAAAACCACCCTTTGATTTCATCTAAATGAAGAAAAATGTCAGTCACTCAGACTGCCTCCCGGATCACTCCAGTCTTTTCTTCGATGCCAGCTCAGCTTGGGGCAAATTAAATCTGTTTCTGAAAGTTGAAGAAGATGGGGCAGTGTTTCCTGTAATCTGCCCCAAACCAGTGATGGTTTTATCTAGCTTAACTTTGTGAAAATGAGATGCGGTATGCATTGTTTTGCTCTGGACTGAAACTTTTACCCCTCCAAACGCCATGCAAGCACCGGGGCCGGTGTGTGAGAAGCAGGAAGTGAAACAGGCTGGTGAGGTTGTTTTTGTTCCCCCCCACCCTTAACGCCACTGAAGCACAGAGCCTGAGGAGCTGAATGCTTCGTCCAGAACCAGAGCTTAATCAGAAAAAGGCAGCGTGAGTAAAGAAATGGTCCTGCCAGACCCGCAGGTAGCTGGGAGCAGAGCATCACCCTGGCTTTCCAGCTAGCCATCAGCTGTGGCAACTTAAAATCCAAGGGAATTGCAGGCTGCCGCTTCAGCAGAGCTGTTCAAAGCTTTTTCTCCTGTTTCTTTCCATAACCTTCATTCCAGTAAAACTTCCAACTGTAGTGGCTTTGTCCAACTAGCAATCATATGGCTTACAATAGAGAACAAAGTCCCCACAGAGTTTTATGCCTGATGTAAACAAGGCAAATGAGATACCGTCCAAATGTAATCCCTTTCTTATCAGTGTGCTGCAAGCCAAAAAGGAATCAAATAATCCAGAAAAGCAAGTGTTTTGTTCCAGAATGATCACAGTCAAGATATACCAATGCTCAGGTATTAAAATTAAATCAAAGCCACTTTATCAGAATGAATAACTATAAGACTCATTTAAAATGCAGAGTGCAGTACGTTATTTTTCCAGCCAGAGCAATAGGGCGACATGCCAGAGAGAAGATGGAGCCCTTATCGTGTCGATGAAGAATGACACAGAAATGCTGTTTGAAAATCCAGAGTTACCCTGGGAAGTGTTTTATGCAGAAATGAGTACTGCCAGCTGCTCCTTATCAAAAAATAAAATCAGCTCTGTTACAGCAGAGAACACTGGAATCATTTTAGGAGGGTTTAAAGTTAAATAAAAGAAAATAATACTGCAATAAGCATCAATTATCAGAAGGAACCTCCTCCCCACTAGCAGTGAATGACGGCCCTACAGCACGACTGCTCTCTGCAGATGGAGCAGAGGCTGCTGGATGGGAGTGGGATGGGGTGGGCTGGGCAGCAGCCACACCGCCAGGACCCCTGTGTGGCACCAGTAGTGATTCTGTTTAATCACTGGAGCTATGGGAGATTTCTGCTGGGGGAGAGCTTGACCCCGCACACCTCGTCAGGAGAGCCTTGCACTGGAATTGCGGTGGATAGATGGGTCTCTTCTCAGGCACTGCCCAAAGACAGTCACGTGGCTGGTCAACTTAAAGAAATACTGGGTATTATTACAGAAGTAGATGGTTTTGATACAAAAGAACTGTTGTTCAGGTTTTTGCTGTAGGATCAGAAGCAGGTAGTAGCATCTGGAAACTTAGCAAGACTTCAGTTCCCTCCAGCCTCCTTCCAGCTACCACTGCCAGTCAAGTTGATTTGGGGTAACAACTGATAGAGATCTTTGGCCCCAGTCATTTTCTACCCCATCAGACACCCCCCTGAAGTGCCAGCTCTCCTAGAGTCTGTCTTTTCTTTCTTAAGGGTTGCTGAGTAAGGTGGATGAGTCTCCACCAGGACATGAACTGACACTAGTTCCTCCAATACACCTTGTTACCTTGTGGTGACTAGCAGCTGCCAAGATAGGCAGCTACCGGTATGCCTTGGCTGTTATGGGAGGGTCCTGTTCTCCTGTCCAAGAACTGTCTCTATGTCTCAGTCAATTTCCAGACAAATTCTGTAGGTCTTTCTTCATCTAGTTGGATCTTCTGTCTTAGCTACTATCATTGCAAAAACAATGACACTAAGTCCCTGAAGTGCCTGCAAATAAGAATGAATATGTGGTTGCATGCAAATTGTCAAGTAAATTTGTACAATATGAATATATGTGCAGCACAGTCTGGAGGCTGATGTGTGTTTATTTGGTCTCCATATTTCTTCAAACGTATGTGGTATGTCTGTCGCTGAAAATATTAGATGATGTCAGCATCAGAAAGTGAAACTTATGCTCAGCACTTTTTATTGTAGTCTGCTAGTAATTGGGTGGTGGTTTTGATTTTTTCCAGAGAGTCCTTTCCAATGATTTTGGTGGCGAACAAAGTTGATCTAATGCATTTACGGAAAATTACAAGAGAACAGGGAAGAGAAATGGCAACAAAACATAATGTAAGTTTGCGGGATTGTTTAATTGGTTGTTGTAAGTCCCATTACAGGCATTCAGAATTGAATTCTGTGTTCATTTAGAGCTGAATTAAAGCATTTCTCTTACAATCGAACATTTGCAATTACATTTTCGACTACTACAAAGTAGTAGCTATGCAGCTTCCTTTCAGTAAGGCCAATTCATCGTTGAAACTAGAATCTCTGCTGCACACCAGGCTGTAGCAAAGCTGTGGCCATCACAAACCCATGTGTACAAGGTATTTGTAAGTGGTGCCAAATGTGAAATGTTCAAAATAAGAGAAGAAAGTGAACCCTTCCAGAATTAAAAAGCAGAGTCAGGCATTAGGAAATATACCCAGGTGTCCCTAGGAAGAGAGCTTGTTAAAGATAATGAAGTTACAGGCTTGTTAAGCCTATCTAAATCTGGCCCACCATCTTAGCTCTGCATTATTCATGCCATAGTTTAGGCCAAGAAATGGGTCTTGGATGGATGTAGATGATACAATACTCCACTAATCACCTCTAAATGCCAGCAGCCCTGAATACCCAGGGGGAAACAATGGAAAGGTAGAGACAAACAAGCCTGAGACTTCTTGGCAGCAGGAATGGCAAGCCATTGCAATGTTTCTAAACAAGCCAGGATGGGAGCTTGGCAGGGCAGGTTTGCTCCCTCCCATCCCCAAGGAAGCTCGTTATTTCTGTAGGAGCCAGGACACCTACACTGCAGCACAGCATGTTGCACCCATCTGTACGTGCACGCTTTGGAAAAGGCCGTGTACGAAAATACCTTATCAGAGGCAGTTTTATAAATCTGCCAGCATGCTGGACAAGTGCTCTAGGAGGCCCCATCTGGCTGTCAGACTTTGAAGGAGAAGATCATTTTACACTGAAGGGGAATTGTAGTCATGAAATATTCATGCGGTAGTCCTAATAAAATGTGGCAAGCAAGAATTTTTGGCAAGTGCTCGTCTTTCAACAACCTTCGGCTATTTTCTTGTCTGCAAGCACAGCTTAGGGGGAGAGAACATCTGACGACATGAAGTCTACGATTATTCTTCCCCAAACCCAGAGCTCTGATGGCAGCTGGTTTGCCCGGTGCTGATTCCAGACCTTTTGTAAGCACTTGCTGACCTTGCTGTGAGCGTGACGGTGCTGATAGCAGTGTCATGACAACACTTTGTTTACCTGTATTTCCCTAGTCTCTTAGGCACCCGATCTCTCCAGCCTTTAGGGTTTTTCATTTTGAAACTGGTTTGCTACCAACAAGTAGGCTGTTACTAATCTCTTTCCTGATATGCTTCTCTCCTCCAGATTCCCTATATAGAAACTAGCGCCAAGGACCCACCTCTAAATGTTGATAAGGCCTTCCATGATCTCGTGAGGGTAATAAGGTAAGCTGCAAACGCTTCGCTTGCTCACTGCCTGTGAACAGGATGTGCAGAGTTCCTGGCCCAGTAGCCAACTTTTGGGGAGGAGGGCTCAGGAGGTTTGGTTGGGTTCTGGGGTTTATTAAACATTCTTGTCTGGTATCTGCCCCTTATGGAACACAATTGCTAGGCAGCTTGACAACTAGCTGTGACCATGATGAAAATACATTATTTAGTTAACAGTGCAAAGCCTGCTATAAGTGTCAGCTTTAAAAGCTGACTTTAAAAGCTCTGGACCAGTAATCTGGGTTTTCATATCTTTGTCCTCTCAGGGTCTCGTGTTGCCAGGGGTTAGAAAGGACTGGCACAAAATTCTGCAAAATTCTACTGTTGTAGGTGACTTCTAACATTTTCTGTTCACTCAAATGGAAAAAATTAAGCTGTTTTGTATGAGCAACAGCATGAGCTAATGGCTAAGCCACAGGTTTCCTCCTCAGACTGCAGAGGTTTGTTCCCAGTTTTGGCATGAACTGCCTTTGCTGGCTTTGGCAAACTCCTGCTCTCCGGGTGAACCCCTGCTCTGGCTGCCGGTGGGTCGGGACTGCCTCCCAAAATCCCGGCTGCCCTGCAGGAAAAGAGCTGCACGCACATCTCAGCGTCTCGGCTGATAACTTCAAATCTCTCTGATTTGTTTTTCTGGCACCAGTTGTCTGCCAGATTTTTCTGGGCCCTCATTTTTCATGTTTTGGGAGGGTGCTGAGCTAAAATCATGCTCCTCCTCGCTGTGCAGTCAAAGTGCCTCATTCAGCAGTTAAACCATGAGGCATTTATTCACAGCATATCTGTACTTGTGAATATCTTAGCACAGCCTCGAGTCAGCCTCCATCAAAAGCAGATGGTACTGCCCACTCTTCCCACATGTCTCAAAAGCAGAGGGCAGAAAGTCTTTGGAGAACTACAGAGCTGAGTTGGAAATGTCCCAGGCTACTTCCCAACTGTTCTGTAATTCAGCATTAGCTGGCTAGATATTACTTATGTGTTGCACTGAGCTCTTACCACCATCTATTCCACTCTGGAGTGGAAAAAAAAAACAACCTAGCCAAAATAAGATGGTGACGCTCTGTTTGTTTTCTTTACATAACGCAACTCCAGACAGGCTAGAAGTAGCGTCGTAATGAGACATCATTAAATTCAAGCCCTGAAAATTCACTCCATAACCTCAAAAATAGGTGATGCAGCTCTGTTCCCTGAGTAGTCACCGTGAAAGTCCTTGCCAGCGAGGTGAAATCCTCCATGGCATCAAGGGCACCAGAGATTTTCACAAGAGTTTGAACTTCAGTGTGTTAAGTCAGAGAGCAGAGAGATGCTGAATGATCTGACTTTGCCATTTGCCACAAAGCTACTTTGCTTGGTCTTTGGACGTTGCAAACTGTCCACAACCGTAGGATGGCATCACCCACCAAGTGGTGTTTTGGTTTGTTTTTTTTTTTTTTAAGTGAGATTTTCCAAATGAAATGTAAACTTATAGCTCCATTATAACTGTGTCATTCCTGGACTGCGTTACAAATATAGAGGCTTCTCAGAGCCCGTGTGAGTTCGCAGGGTGAGGACCCTCGTTTGGGGTTGGCACTCTTTGTGCTCCTTGCACTTGGCTGATTCCCAGCTTATTTAGCTTCATGCAAGAAACTGTTGCCTGGAAATAATCCAGAAAGGAGTGGAGTGTTTGAGTTCACCCAACAGACCTTTTAAATTTCCTGATACCCCTTTTATGCTGCAGCAGCGCGTACACAAGGACTGTCACAGCAGAAATCTTGAGCGGGTGCAGAACGTGGTTTTCTGGAAATCTAAACCAGTTCCAGAACGCTGTGAACAGCTTACGGCTGCTTAGTGTTTACCCAAATTAACTTTAAATTACTTTTTTTTTATTTCAGCTTTTTAATTTTGAGCTTCAAAGTTTTACATTTTTCGTGCCTCCAGCCTTTGGACTCACTGAAAAAAAGGTCTTATTTTTCAAAGCTGAGTTTTTCAAGTGGTTGCAGGCATTTGGGAGCTGAGGCTGTAAGAAAAACACCAGCTAAAGCCATAATGATTTGTCCCCCAACTATGTCTCATCCTGCTTTGGATGACTTGGTCTAAACACTCAGTTTAGTGCCTGGCATATTACATAGCAAAGAGGCTGGTTTTGAACTATTCAAACTCTCAGGTTGGTTATTTAGACACTGATTGAATCTACGGAAGCTGCCGGTGTTTGTATGATTTATCTTGTATTAAAATCTAAGTCTGCCTATTGGGTGTTTGAACTACAAAGCCTTCTGCTGTTGAATGTGCACTGCTGGGCTGCTACAGACAGGTAGGGTTACAAACAGGCATTTGATCAATGCCTCATCTTAATGAAAAGGCAGAAACCCTCCACATAACATTTTCGAGGTTGCTCACAACCCACCTGACCCGACTAATAAGGGCTGCCAGGCTGCAGTGCAGAAGGGCTCTCAGCTGCATGCTGCTGGTGGCTGTGACTTCAGACACCCGGGGACATCTTTCTGGGGTCGCCTTGCTCTCTGTGCTCTGGTGCTCTTCACAACTTCCAGGGGAGGCCAGAGCCCCATCAGCAGCAGACTCTGATTTTTCATTATTACTCTTTTTGAATCCCACTCCATAACCAAGTCCACAGGAGTGCAGCTGGCTAAGGGCAATGCCAGCTGAAAGCAAATCTTTCCAGGAGGGTTTATTTCTCTGTGCACTCTGTATCTCTTTCATCCTCTTCCCTAATGAGCATTAGCAGCAGGGAGATGAATGACATTGCATTACTTAGAGCATCCCTGTTTCCCAGAGGGCAACCGGAGGCGGAGTGCCCTGGCAGGACATACATCCCTGCCGTTAGCCTTAATGCTGGCTTATGACTTCTTTCCTCCTCCCTTAAAAATACGGGAGGTTGTCTTGTTATCTGTGTGGCCTGAAAAGCCACACAGTGGTGGAAGGGTATAAGAAGATATATATGCTAATATACATATGGATACCGAGATGCTGTTCTGCTGCCTGCCCAGCTTTCTGGTTGCTGAACCTTGTGCCCCACCTGCTTATTTTCCTCTCTGTCTCCCGAAACAGGCAACAGATCCCAGAGAAAAGCCAGAAGAAGAAGAAGAAGACCAAATGGCGAGGGGACAGAGCCACCGGCTCCCACAAACTCCAGTGTGTGATTTTGTGACGGGACCGCCTGGGAGTGCCTTGGACACCTCCCTCCTCCCCCCTTGACCCACCGCCAACCCAGGCGAGGAGCAGCAGCAGCACGACACCCACTCAACCCCACAGCCCCCCACCCCAGGCTCCCCACGGTGGCTTGGGCTCGGAGGAGATGGCTTGAGGGGGTCTGGACCCCCCCAGAGTGGGTCTGTGCATCGGGGCCGGCGTGGGAGCTGAGCAAACGGGAGGCAGAAGGGATAAGCAGGACCTCAACTCTTGAACATCCCCAGCGCCTTCCAGGGGCCTCCATGATGTTTATTTAAAAAAAAAAAAAAAAAAAAGGGTTGGTTTTATCTGCAAACATTTCTCCTTGTGACCCATTTCTGAACAGCCATGAATAGCCCCCCTGTTTGGTACAGTCGTCTGTGTATGTGGGGGGGAAGGGAAAGGGCTTTTCTTTTCTTTCTCTAATTCTTTTTGTTGTTGTTCTCTTCTCCTTTTTGGTTGTTTGCTCAGCGAGTGCTGGGTTGCAAAGAAACACGGCCGGGGTTAGATTTTTTGCACTGAACTCTCTTACGCGGCAGTGCCAAAACACGACTTCATATGAAAGTGCATAGATTTGGAGGAAGAAAATGAATTCCAGCTGCTCTGGGTGCTCCAGACATTGTGTCAGACTCTGGAGGGCAGCCAGCTCACAGACCATAAACTCCAGCTTAGGAAAGGAGGTTTGGGCTTGGATTATTTTTTTTTTTTTCTTACCCTTTGTCAAGAGGTTTTGTTTCTGTTTTGTAATTTGGGGCATGTCAAAGTTAAGACGCTTTGTTAACATGAAAGTATTTAAATTAAAGTAATTTACAAATGGAAGGGTATGTCATCTTTAAGGGGAAAGAAAGGGAGAGAGGAAGTAAAACCTGAACTGAATTTGTTATCTGGGTGTTGAATTTCTCCCTCATAAATGTGTGTAAAGTGGTGTGATCTAAATCCCTCTTTATTATTCCTTAACCTTTCCCTGCAAAGCCACTCTTGGGTAGATGAATTGTTTTGCTTTTCCCAGGCTCATCTTGCACACACACAAAAAAAGTCTGTTTATAGGCTTTGGCTCAATGTTTCTTCATTTCTTCTTCTCTCCCCTTCGCTGAGAGTTGGTGACTTGAAAGGAAGAGGTGCTTTGAAAATTACTCAAGTGGGATATGTCTCTTCATAAGCTTAGTGTATCTAAAAAGTCTCCCTGAAAACAGCAGAGACTAAATATCTTTTTGCCTTATGAAAAGGCAAGGCAAAAAACCTGCAGCCATTCAAGCTGCCATCTGTGGTACCAGAAATACAGTTCTGCAGTCCTGGAGGGGCCACATTTTCTCTCACACCTTTTCTGGCTCTAAGGATTGCAGTGGCATTTTTTTCTTTAATTTAATGGATTGTCATCTGCTGGAGTGAAGCCACCCGCGCCATTCACAGGGTCACCAAACCCTTTAAAAGTAAAAACTTACTTTTCATCAGCTTGAATCCTATTCAAATATGCTTTATGGGTGTGATTTAAAATATTGGCAGTGTATGAATGCCTAAGATTTGTGTGTCTGAGCGCAGAAAATCCTGGTGTTGGATATTGAAGATGTGTTCAAGATGGTGGATCATCACAAACCTAGTTGTTTATGTTTGCATTTGCAATCCATTTGCCGCTGGATTTCATTTTTTGACTTTTTGCCAGGCCACCTGGGAGTTGGCTGCTGATTGTTTTTCAGGTGAGTGCAGCTAATGAAAACATTTCCTAATTTGTCCAGTCTTCATCACACCCAGAAGATGGTAAATCCCTGCAGTTGGCTCAGCGAGCTGCTTCCCATAACGCTGGCTCCACTGCCTCCGTCCCCTTTTGTGTGATGACAGATGCCGGGGCTGGATTAAGGAGGCGGATACTGGGAAGAAGTATTTTTCATGGACTCTTGCGCTGGATGTGGGCCACACGCTTCAGTAAAGTTGCAACACCCTGTGTCAACTGAGATCTGGCTCCAAACCATCGCAGCATTTCTCCCACTGTATCGTTTCCGTGTTGGCTGAACTGTGGTGACCAAAAGGTCAACTCCTGGCTCTTGAGACTTGCCATGATCTTCTGGGGCTGAAGAGCTCCCTGTAGGCATCTCATTTGTTCTGCCTTGAAAACCTCTGGCAAATCAGGTGGTGTCTGATATGTGCAACCAACCCAATTTGCTGTAACCCCCGTTACTGCTTTCCTGCCAGAATCCCTGTCTAGCCTGGCTACTGGTTTGATTATTTTTTTTAGATTTTACACAACTAATGCTATGGGATCCCACACACAAGAAGATGATGGCATTTTCAGGGAGTCCTGCTAATACCCTCTACAGCCCTTCCACTTAAAAATAACCTTGATGTCTGCTGAAACCCCTCATCTTTATTATTTTTATCTAAGCCCTTGAGGATACTTGCTTGAAAACAGCATGTGTGTATCTTGAGTCACATCTGCTGGGTACTCAGCACTGCGTGTGAGAAATTATCTGCTGTTTCTGAAGCATCTTAATTGTTTCTTCAGCTTCTTGAGCAACTAACAGACACTGCAGAATAACAGGGGGAGGAGGAGAAAGGAGCAGATTAACAACTGAATACGGGTAGTGGCAAATGGGGAAAGCATGCCTGGTTTTTTTTTCCAAGTTCATCAATTTGTTTTATAGTGTTTTTATTGTATTGCCATTTAAGGCACCTTTTCATTTCCAGGGCTGTTAGCAAACCTAGAACACCTTCCCTGACACGTGCAGCACCTAGAGACATGGATTGAGAGACAGTGGTTGTTGGTGGTACTCATGCTCCCAAAAGCATCATCTGTGCTGGTGGGTGGCATATTTTTTTCTATGGACTATCCAATGGAAAGGGACTTCCCTTACTGTGGTCAGAGGCAGTCTGGAGAAGGATCTTACATGGGTACATTTGGGGCTAATATTCCAAAGAGCTGATGGTTCAAGTGCCCTAATGTCACCTTCAGCCACTGGGTAAATCTGCATTTGCTTCTCTCACAGCAAACTGCTTCCTCTTCTGCTGAACAGGAATTTAGAAAGGAGAGCTGGCCATAACCTCACTTTGCTTTCAATAGACACCTCCAAACAAAATGAAGAGTGATAAAACCTTACAAAGTCACTTGTATTTAATAACCAAATGCTCTCCTTTTTTCATTTTACAAATATTTGTAAAATAACAAAAAAAATCTTAAGCTACATAAGTTTTTGGCTTTGTAAAGGCAAAATTCACCTTCCCAGCCTGGGATCTCATCCCAGCTGTACGACTGCCTTCAGGTAAATCGTGTTGCTGTTTCCCACCTTGGGTCCTTCTGCCCATAAAGCAGACACCAGGTTGTTCTCTTACTGGCCTTTGAGACGTGTGGCATTTATTGTACAAGAGAAGTCATCTGCTTGTCTGTCTGTCTTTTTCTCTTGTTGAAAGAAAAGTGGGAGTTGGAAGGAGGAGAAAGAAAAGTACCTGGCTAAAATAAATACATTTTCCTCATGGTATGAGCAGAGGATTTAATTATTCCTCTCTGCCTGCCTACTCTGAATGGAACAAAAGCCTGATAACAACAAAAAATAAACAACCAAAAAAAAAAAAACCCCAACCAAAATACCAAACCAAACTGTGCAGCCTTATGGGTGGTGTGCTACCTACAAACCTGCTTTCTTGGCAGTCTTAGGCAAGGCCAGCACTATTGCTGGCAAAGCTGCTGAATGACAATCTGGGTGCATCTGGGTAAACCATGTTCAGGTGATGGTGCTCAGCGGAAAAGCAGTAGAGAAGGAGAACAAGACAAGCAGGAGCTTAAGGAGGGATGGAGATTGCTTGGTTTAGATCAGATGTTTCAGTTTAACAAGAGGGTATTGCAGTATGTTGCTCTGTTCCTTAATCTGTCATAAATAATTTTGGCTGGCTCGTTAAACCTACAGCTGTACCAGAATTTGTGAATTGGGATAGGCTGAGGGATTTAGACATACATGATGTGTCTCGTCTTGAGAGGAAATGAGCGTTTTTAGGCACAGAGAAGACAGCATTGTAATATAGGCTCAGACTTTACCTTTTGGGTTTTTTAGGTTTTTTTTTTGCTTGTCACTGTCCTAAGGCCAAAACCCACTGCCCAGAGCCTTGTTCAGCTCCAGTGATTTCAAGGGATGACCATTAAATGCTGTTGAAGTGCTTGGGAATGAGGCCATCCCTCCCACGGGTAAAGTATAATTAGAGGTACAGAACGTAAGAGTGTTTTAAAAGACACAACTTTTGAACTACTTCAGACGTCAGGGTTCAGGTAAGTATTTACTAGTGAGAGAGAGAGAGGGCTTGAGAGAAGTTTGGCATTAGAGAAATGTCTAAACCTCTATGACAACTGCCACATTGACATGTGTAACTGGGACTGGGCAGAAAAACTATCTGGAAATCCAAGTTCTCGTGAGTTGGAGTTCAATGGCTAATTTACTCTACCTGCTGTTCCTCGAGCAGACAGGAGGACCTTTAGTGTGTGCATGAAGTGCCTTATTACAGCTACACATCCAGGACTACCGTAAAAGGAGATAAAAGATGCTATGCCACAGGGAATGGTGCAGTTCGTGGTCACTGCTCCCTGTGCTAGGAGGTCTGCTGGGGCCAGCAGTCACACAGGTTCAATTCTGTGTCTTGTATATCTATATATATATATATTTAATGCCATCTGAGGTGCCTCAGAGTATCCAGGGCATTTGCCTGAGAGTTTCAGATGTAACACAAGAACTACAGGAAATCTGTGCCCTTCTGAAGCAGCAGCTAGCAGCCAGGTAAGATTCACCTGAGCATCTGAAACGGCTCCAGATGCATATTTTCAGGCCACTAGTTGAGCCTGTGGCAGTTTGAGACCCCTTTCCTATTTTACTGCAGAGCTCTAAGAAAAGTTTGTGGATATTCTAGCTCTTCTTCTGCAAAGTGATCTCACCTGGTTTTTAGGGACTCACCAATGCATCAAAACAAAGCCTGAAGTCACCAATTTTGCAAAATGCATTAATTGCATCTTGCAGCCTATGCGATCTCATGAGTATCGCTTGCACAATTAGGCTGTAAATAATTCGATATTTGGCTATCAGGGATTCTATCGATATTATGCAGACTTTTGGCTTTTTTTTTTTTTTTCCTGCATGCAAGGGGAATAAGTATTTCATAGATGATCTCACAGAAGCAGTTTCTAGGATGGCATGGGACTTGCTTGCAGCAGAACAGAGCAGGAAAACGACTCTGTGCTGGATCCTGGGATGGAGAGAGAGAAGGAGCAGCAGCACGAAGCTCTGCTCTGGTTTACGTTTTTTTTTCCCACCACTGTGGCAAATCCCTCTAGCTCCAAGAAGTCACCAGTAAGTGGCCAACAGGTCGCACAGGTCAAGACTTCCAGAGGCAGGAGAAACCTGTGGGTGCTGTGTCACTGCTGTGTGCGGTGCCAAAGGGAGGAGGACAGGGAGGAAGGCTCACCTCGCCTGTGAAACCCACACAGGGTTGGTAAGCACAGGGTTTACTGCTCCCGACAGGGACATCCAGCAGTGCTGACTGCAGAGTAGAGCCAGCCAAAATCCCCTAATCCTTCTGGAAGTTTTAGGAAAGCTTTTTTATTGAATTTTGAATTGAGAGCTCCCTTTAGCCAAATCTCGGGGGACCAGCAACATCAAGCCAAGCCCATCCCAGCAGTCTGACTTGCCAAAAGTGTTATTACTTCTCTGGTGTCTACCTTTTCTCCCAGCTCTCTCTCATGCAGACCAGGGCACGCGACATAGCCCAGGAGCTCAGACTGGGCATGTGGTCAGGTCCAGCAGCCAAGAGGAGGGACTCAGACAAAATCCCGGATTTGCACAAAAGAGGGCAGGAGCAAGAGAGGAGCTTCGTGAATCGGGACCCTGTTTTTTAAAGCCAAATCCTCTGCAAATCTGGGTGAGAGACATTATATGGTGAATGATTAGGACAATCTCTGCTGAGAAGTCAGCCCAGCTGAACAAGTCATGAGCTGGTCCTTGGACTGCCGCACACAGAGGTGGTTATTGTGGAGCTCCTGTGACAGCAGCTCCCCTCGACTGCTGTAGTCATGCCTAACCAGCCCAAGACCCAAACGGGTATTTGGCATGCCTCTTTGCATCTCAATAGCCCATGTCCCCTTAAAGCTGGAGCCCTGGTGCTGGGAACCCGCTGAAAGGCCTGGGCACATGCTTATGGGGCAGAGGTTTCTTTTCTGCAAGTTCCATAATAAGAGCCGTGTTTCAAACAACAGTTCCCGGGATGTGAGCCGACAAAAAGCAGGAAATTTGAAGTGAAGGCTGATGCGCTGGGCTCTGCTCGCACAATTGTGGAGGTTGAACAAAGCACAATGGTGTGAGCTGGGGAAAGGGTGCTGCCCACCCTCCCCTGGGAGCTTCCTGTCTTGCCTTGCCCTCTTCCCTGTCTTCAAACCTTCACAAGAGCTTAAAGCCTGTCTCTGGCATTGAGTTTCCCACAGAGCTGGTCACAGAGTTTCATTCCCACATTTTTTTGCTCAACTTGGTGAATTTTCTTTGTTTCCTTCAACCCCCCCTTGGCCAGAAGGGTTAGCGTGCTGGTGGGGGAGGTGATTGGGCAGCCTTTGGCAGAAGGTGTTTCATGGGGAAGAGGAGTCACACCGACAGCATGAAATACTTAAAGTCAGAGACGACGCTTTGCTACGTTTTTGGTGGTTTTACTCTAGCATGTAACAATTATTCTGGGAAAACTTACATGGGACCTGCTGCTGTAAGAACAGAGAAGTGGCACTAATGATTTTTCATTCCAAGATCATTAAGCATTCATGGATCAATCCGACCACCTTGCAGTCAGGACACTCAGAGGCAGCAGATCTTGTTCTGTAGGCTGCAGAAATGAGAGCACAGAGATCTGAAGCTCAGAGAAAGAAAGAGCTGAAGTTGGTGAGATGCCTGAACACCTAGCACTGCTGGGACTTGTGCTCAATTTGCTTCAAGCTGAGACACTGCAATTAGCACAGACTTAAACGAAGATAAATATTAAATGCCAAAAGAAGACATCTGAGGGCAGCTACCCTGAAGGATTCAGTTCCTGACACAAACTGTAAATACCTACTAGATAAAAGCTGCTTCCAGAAGCAGTATATTTCTCAGTATTTTCAACTGATATTTTTTTCCCTAAAAAACCCGTCTCCTTCCTAATTTAAGATTCAGTTTATCACAACACAGAGATAAAAGAAAAATGGAAGAGGTCACAAGTTCTACTTCACTTAAGAAAAAAAAAAAGTTTACTCTGTAAAATGCCTTTGGACTTATCAATTTGACTGTTTTTTTTTTTTCCTTGCAGAACGAAGCTTGAATCCTGCTTGTCCCATGGAGTCCCCAACACCAGCGACTGTCCCGGTGATGGGCTGCCCTGGGAGATAAAAACCATGAGTACCAAGCATAAGCCATGTGAGCCCATGGCTGGGTGGCTGTTTCAAGTTTCCAAGGGAGGCACTAAAGCTTCTTTTAAAATAACATATCCTTTAGCAATGTCATCCTAAGGAATCAACAAACTAATGATGCTATCTAATGCTACTGTGGCTGTTCCTCTTAGCATCCAGAGGTCTTTCAGAACTGGCCATATAAGTAATGTAACTGATGCCTGTCCTGAATAAACTACTTCTGCTTCTTGGGCCAGAGTTAGCATCAGCCTGACCTAGAGGGAGGAAGGCTGCCTATATGTTTCCTGTGCTCTACCACCAGCTAATGCCAAACTGCAGGTTTATTCAGCCCTAGCAATGCTCTCAGTTGGGCTGCTTCTTCTGGTGACTGCTATGGGACTCGTAGCATTGAAGTATCACCAGACAGCTGGTTTGGCTGTGGCAGAGCCTCTTTTACTGCCCAGCTGCCTCTTCTCTGCAAGAGCCTTTTACCACAGCCTCTGTGGAGGTGAGACAGAGCTGGTGCTGCTCCCTGAAGAGAGGCTGATGCCCTGAATTTGATGGTGTGGGCTTGGACTTATGGCTACTGCACAGGGAAGCTTCAAGGACAGGCTCAAATTCATTGCCAAGCTGTATCACTAAGAGGGTCTTAGCCCCACCTTGGAGCAATTTGGCTGTTTCCCAAAAGGAATCTGCAGCACGCACTGACCAGATGAGGACAGGAACACTTTGTGTTTTCACATGGTCCCATGATCAGCTGGTTTATAGATAGGTTGGATCCCAGGAGAGCATCTGCGTGGAGAGGTGGCCTTACCCACCATGTGGACTGGTCTTGTACCAGCAGTCCCCCTCGGTCCGACCTGCCCCTTGTGGCAATGTCCAGCAGCAAACGCAGACAGGGTGAGTGGTGCGATGTTCTTCAGACACAGTCGGCCATATGGTGTCTAGCGTGGATGGGGAGGTCAATATGCCCTCGGGACCCCGTCACATGTGTGAAGGGTCGGTGCTGTCAGCAGGACTGCCAGGTGTTGGGCACCACTGGGAACCTTCTGGGGGTTTTGGTGAGGGCATACTATGCTTTTCGAGATCCTGCCTGTCCCCTTCTCTTTTCTACTGGTTCAGAAAAATGATGCAAGGAAAAACTAAACAGCAGAAAAGGCTTCTCTAAGACTGTAGTTCTTTGTGTCCCTTCTCAGCAAAGGCTGGGAGTAAAACTGCCCCAAAAACAATGGTGAAAAAATTTCCACATCAGGAAAGTGTAAAAGGGAAAATAAGCTATCTGTACTTGCGTTAGTGGTGGATGGTTTTTATTATTACTGTTACTGGCTATTCAAACACTTACCCAAAAAAAGAAAAGGAGAAGTGAAGGCGGCAGCTTCGAATCAAACAGAAGATTTCAAACAGTTCACAAAATTTTTCTAAATATATTAATCTTCTAAAGGCTCTGTAGCCCTTTATTTAGACTTAAATAATCACGACCTAGTATTTACTGAGTAACTAAAATCTTTTGAGAGTTCACATTTATACTGCAAGAGAACATTGTAAAACAAAGGGCTGAAAAATCCCTTTTGGATGTGAATATTTAATATGGCTGTTTGGAAAGCTGCTGTGCTGACATTAATTTGGGCAGATAATCAAATAAGTATTAAATCATGCAATTATGTAGAGATAAAATTAGAACAGGGAAAAGCTCTAAGTTAAGCCAAAAGAAAATGGGTTATAAAGACCTCTTGATGATGGCCTTTCAAACACAACTGGAACTAAACACCAGAGTTGTTACTTTATGTTCAGGATTACAGATCAGCAGCGGTACCAGTAGTACCTGGTATATAAACATAGGATGGATGTTGGGTTTATTCCTCAGTCAGAGACCTTCTTCAGAGTTCATGAATGTTAACTGGAGCCTTTCTGTTAAGTTGAAACGGCTTTGGATCAGGCTCCATCACCTTCTGATGAGGGAGACTCACAATTCCTTTAATCAGCAGCTTGCAGGAGAAGCAGAAGTGAAACATACTGCAAAAGCCAAGCTCCAACAGGAGTTCTGTTCAATTATATCTTAACATTAAACTGTAGCTAATGTGCTTTTACCAGATGTCCTGATGAAATACTATTAAGAGACGGTGCATTGCATTAATTAAAGTGAAATTTCATAATGAATTCTTTTTGCAAGGCAGCAGAGATGAATCGGTGACCTACATAACCTCCTTTCCCTCTGAAACAGCTCTCTGAAATAATGAAATGAATCCCCCTGGTTGTGGCAGGAGAGCGGAGGGAGCCGCGCTCCGCATCCCAGCTACACGCTGAGACACGAAAAAATCCGGGCGCTCTCTGCAGAGATTATGGCTCGCAATTCGTTGTGTCTGGCAACAAGAGGGAATTTCAGAGGCAAGAGGACTCTCCAGTAAGGGCACCTTGCGTAACAGGAGGCTTTCGAAAGCCCCATTAAAATTTTTGGACAGTGCCCTCCAGAGAAGCCGGGAGATAAACTGGCTGACCCTCTACCTTATAAACTGGCGGTAACGCACAGACAGTTAAATGCACATTCGTTGAGTGTAAGAGGCTTATGGTATGTCATTAAAATATAATCCACAATGCACAACAAATACACACACAGCTGGCAGGCTCAAACCCCTTTTTGGGAGCGCTTTAGGGGAGAAGCAGAAGAATCAGCATTCCATGGCTCGTGTACGCGGGGAGACAATGGGAGGAGGGGTACATGTTTCTAGGCATATGTTTTTAAAAGAGAAAATATGCCTGTGGATTCTGACTATGCCCATGTTAGTACATTTTTATCCGTGGTGGTTTGAGATTAGAAGTGATTTATGGTGTTCCTGAGTCTCAGCAGTCTACATTTCACTAAGCCATTGCACTGCAATCAAAATAGTGTCTGTACCAGCACTGGATTTGTGCCAGTGAGTCCTAATTGCCTGAAAGATAATGGTGTCATTAAAGTCTCCTGCCCCTGTGAGCCTTGTGCTCCTCGACAGAAAAGATGCTTTCATTGTTGCTTTCAAAGGAGCCCTCAGTCACTGCTAAAGCACATTGTCCATTCAGAAGTACTGGGAGGCTGTATTCTGTAGCTGCTTTATTTCTCTGCTTTTTCCTTCTTAGGCAGCAGACAGGGGAGGGCAATGGAGAGAAATGCAGAAAAAATGTTGACTTTTCATAAAGAAAGCCAAAATATAAATCGGATATTATTCAGTCAGAAACCACGAGGGGAAGAAGTGGCTGAGACCTTGCACTGGTTTGGCTTCTGGCAACAGAAATGGAGAGTGCTTCTGTGAAAGGAGACACACTCCACAAAAACTGCCAGTTTCACCAATCATTTTGACAGAAAAGCTGTGACCAGCTTCTTTATTCACATAAAAGTCACGTGGCTCTGCAATTATGCCTTAATTCACAGCCATCCTTCTTACTGGACAATTTCAATTAAGAAACTACCTGTCCCTAAAACATTCAATTCTGCTACATAATCTATTCCTGTCTTCATCTGCTAACACCTTTCTGAAAGGCGGAAAGACACTTAATGCAGGTAAATCAAGCACTTGTCAGTTTCTGGGTGTGGAGGTTTTTAAAGGGAAGTTTATTTTTGTTTACCTGCGCTCTGAGCCTTGCCAGGTCTTGTGCTTCGAGAATCACTTTTCCATGCACTTCTCACAGTGCCCTGCTCAGTCAAGGAGCCCTTCTTCTATGGGGTTAGCAATAGAAGACCACATAAACATGTCAGTGACATGCACAGGTAGCCTCTTAACAAGCATTTTCTGCTTTTTTTGCCATACAAATCTGAACAGAGGTGTATTTAATCTCTAAGACCTCACACAAATTGTATCTGCTGCATACAGTAAGAAGCTTGGTTTGCAGGGGGGTTGCAGTCCATCTGAGTCACTACCCATAAAATCATTGCAGTTAAATGCACATTCAGTTATGTTTAAGAGCCTTATGGTAGGCCATTACAACATAATCCAGAGTGCTCACCAAATGCATGCGTTACAGTGAAAATTGCTTTTGGGTCTCTGGTGCAGGATGCTTTCAAGCAGGGCACCTGTATTTTGCACCTTACAAAACTACAGCAGTTATCCGCAAATCCGTCAGCACTCAGATTATTTTTCCTTTCATATTTCCCTTCTCCTTTTCTGGCCTTCATTCTCCATTGCCTTTACTGCTCCAACACTACTTTTCTATCTTCCCTCCATATTATCCAGTATAGCTGCTGTAAGAGTCTTTCTTCATTGCATCACCTTTCTGGAGCATCCCCTGTTGTAGTTTTTGCCACTGACTCTCCACCTGTTTAAGACTTACTGGCATTTGATGTTTTCTTCTTTGCTGAAACCTTTTTGGATGTAGAAGCTGAAATGTAGTCCTGCTGCTCAGGGCTGTGCCTGTAAGTTGGCACCAGAGCTGTGGTTCCATCTGAACAAAGAGGAGTCTCCATCAGTTGAATGAGAGGGACCTTAGAGGTGGAGGGGAGGCAGTAATTAGACAAAGAAGAGCTTAACAGTGAAACATGAGCTGGGGACAGAGATTGTTTAAACCCCAAAACCAAATTTGGAGACCCTCCCTGCGCATACGCCGCAGCCTGCAAGGCACGGGAGTCCCAGCAAGCCAAAGGGGCTCATTCACAATGGTGCTGGAGATCCCAGGGAGGCAGCGTGGGCAGCTCTCCCCAGCCTCCTGGACCCCTTGGTGCACACTGGGCCCTGCCAGGGACTCCCTCCAATGCCCAAACACTGAAAAATGTAAGGTCAGATCTTAATCCAGCGTATTCAAAATAGACACTGGTTTACTTGTTTTTATAAAGGACCAGAGCACAAATGGCAGTAAATCTATGAGCTTTTTGGCTTAATCCCATCTCAGACACAAAAAAGAAAACCCTGCCACAAGCTCTCTGGGAAGAGCTGGCTCTTCCTGTGTTTCCCTGACTATAATTTTACTCAGTCATGTGCTGTCATCCTCCAATCCTCCTTGAGTGTCACTTGAAAAAAAAATAATCTGTTGTCAATTATCATGACAATGCATTGAAGATGGCTTACAGCAGAGAATGGGGCTTTATAGCAGCCGGCTGTGACAAATCTGGGTTGCGAGAGAACATTGTGTGTGTCCTAGAGATTATAGATTTTAAAATAAAAACCTTATCCTAGCTCCCTGGGGCTTTTCAATGAACTGCCACATGCAACAATGCCTTAACCAGAGCATCAGTGATTACCCATCTAACTGCAGCTCACTCAGTATTTACAAAATAAAAAACAGATAGCACCCTGAAAACCCTAAACCTACTTAAAGAGCTCTACTGATGCTAAAAATACACCCCATTTTAAAGGCAATGAAATAGTAGTCACCTAAGGAGGAAAAGCTTTCAAAGAGGTGGGACTTTGGAGACTGCCCCATGCCTTAACCATGGTTTACTGTTACTTAGAGGGATGATACCCAGAAAGCCCAACTCTAACCACTCTATGATTCTATGATACATCCGCCTCTGAGTCACGGACCAGTTCCACCACAGACAGTCCAGGAAGCAGACTGAAGGCAGAGTAGGTGCCAGTCAGATCTCAGCATTATTCAGACACCTGGATAAATGGAAACCATGTTTTACATCTCTGGCAAAAGCTAGGATGAGGCCAGGAGCAATGACCCTGACGGTATAAACCAGAGGGAAGCGGTTCCTCCTGGATCATGAGGATTCAGTCCACTGAGGGTCAGGGGACTTGTGCCTAGGGGCAGGGATGTCCTGTTCCATCCAGACACCTATTTAGACACATAAGCATTATGGCTTTTCCCTCTCAGATGGACGTGCAGCATTTAACTCTGTGCATTTGGCTCAGGCATGCAAGTGAGGAGTCCAAACTACCATGGCTCCCTCTGCAGTTGTTGGATGAGATGGGCTCCCCTCCCACGTAATACAGGCTCTGCTGTGGATCGCTCTGTGAGATAGCCTGCCTCTTTCCAATGAATATACAAGGACTTCAGGAGACCACAGTCCTAAATTAGACACCTCATTTAAATGCCTCGGGTTGTACTGTGCAAATACCCGCCTCAGTGCCAAGAGTTAGTGGAGACCTCTGGCTCCCCTGTTCCATCTTAATCACCATTCTGTGCCGTGCACTCACCCTGCACCCTTCTGGGCTCTCCTGGTCCTGTTACAGCCTATAACTTAACTCCTTCACATCCAAAAGTGTGCTTTAAAGCATTCCAAATTGCTCAGAATAGCCTCTGCGCATTCAGAAAGAGAAACACCCCAAAGCATCACACTCGCTGCGCATGGGACGCAGTGTCCCTCTGCCTTTGTCCAGGATTTACAGTTGCCCAGCAGCCCGAGCTGGCAGGCACCCAGACATCCACTAGCTCATCACCCTGCATAACTGTGGAACTGGCAGGTCCACACACTTCCTCGACGCCCGCCCTGCATTCATCTTCTGTTCGCCTGGGCTTGGCGGCTTTCGGTGTAAATCTGGGTCAATGTCTTTCCATAGGATTTCTGTTCCCTTCCTGCCATGGCTGGCAGAAGGGGATGTGCCAGGACAATACTGAGGGGCCATTGATTGATGAAGAAGGGCAGGCAGGGAATGAGGGGGTTTGGTTTAACTATGGGGAAGCTGTGCACAAATGCACTGATGCACAGGCAGGCATCACTAGCAAAAATCAGTAAAATCCAGAGGCTGATGTATGAAAATCTCTTGTTTCCTTCAAAAATTGTACAGGTCCATTTGAATCAGTGGGAAATTCAGTGTTTGCTTTTCAACTGTGACTTAATAGCTACTCAGGTTTTCATAACTTTAAGCCATTATTCCTAATCTATGTAAGAACCTAAGTTTAAAACCTTACTTAGACTTCTGGGAAGCCCACATCTAAAAAAGTCTCATCCCTATTTCAGTAAACGTGCAGGGGGATCGGTATGAGTAAAAGCTCTTGCCAGTTCTCTCACACTTTGCTCTTGGTTGATATTTTGGGCATGGAATAATCTGTGGAAGTTGCTCTCTGTAGCATGTGCTGCTAACCCTCTATTTATTAAAATGCTTTTTTTCAGAAGGTCTTTTTGAAATTAGACACAGCTTCTGGAATCAACCAGACACTGCTTTTCAAGCCAGAAGCATTTGTATAAGCATCATCAATCATGCCACTGGCTCTTATTGCTACTGTATATTCACTTTCTACCTGGTTTGAATTCCTAATTGGCCCTGCTGTGCAACTTAAAGCCCTGAAGAAAGCCATGGAAGTGAGGTGGGGAGGAAGTATTACTTCCCCAGCTGGAATCGGGAGGGTTTCTTGCAAATTATGCTGATAATGCCCATTTCCTGGAGAAAACAGACAAGAAGCAGTTGGTAACGGGGTGAGTAAGAGTCGGATGTGATGGGGTATGATGTACGAAAGTATGTACAACTGGCTCGATTATAATCAGAGCAGTTGGCCTGGCAGCTGCTTATATCATGTGTTTCAGGCTCGTGTACTGTAACGCAAGCACAGGATAAGTCATTTGGACAGGAATGGAGCAGATAATTCAAGAGAGAAGGCTGTTTTTCTGATTTAAGTACAGGAGGAGGTCTGAAAAATGCAGGTGATTTTCTGTGCCATCTACAACAGACTTTCTCTTTCCCTGACTAGGAAATCACTGCTGCTCTACTCATCCTCTATATCTCACTTATAGCCAACTCTGTTTCAGTATGGTGCTCTCAAGCTGCCCAAAGCCATGTTTAGTGGGCAGGAGCACCCCCACAGGCTGGTGACCCAGGGCACAGAGATGGTCTGGGCTGTACCACAGAAAGAAAGGGCTGCCCTCTCTATGCAGCGATGATGTGTCAGATCCCTGCACAGCCTCAGGTACAGTGAACACCAAGGCATCTGAGAGTTACCTCTCCATCTCAGGTGCAGAGTAAGCACAAATGGGAACTCCATTGGCATATACTACATTTATTTCATTGCTTTGCATCCCTTACGGTCTCCCACCCTATTCCCATTAAGCACTCACACATGCTGCTGGAAGCCAGGGCAGCTGTAGTCATCTATCAAAGCCTGTCAGCTTGAGAGCATAGGCTCTTCCCATTAATTAAGCAAAAGTAATGTGATTAGCTAAGGCTGTAAATGTTTCTAGGCCCACTTAGAAAGCTACAAAACACTGAGCATCATAACCTCTCATTTTCATGCACTTGTGTTATCTGAGATGCTCCTCTGGGGCTGAGATTTTTGTTCTTAAATTCCTGTGTGTGAGAGAAAATAGGGAGATGTGATAGAAAGCCCTGGGAATGGGTCATATTTTTGTAGACCTTAAATTGCTGTTTGAATTATAGAAGCTTGAAGAAAAAATTCTTTTTCACGCTTTTAAGAAACCCTTCTGCCTACACCTTTTGTTAAACAGATATAACAAGAACTGCTGAAAGCTGAAATTTTGGTAAGAATCTATTCTACTTGTTTTGATGAAAATGACCACTTAGCAGTTAAGGATCTAAACTGGGGTGCTTCATGCTGGCAACCTGAAAGCAAATGATAGAGTCTTTGGGTAGCTGGACATAAAATAAGAAAATTCTTGAAGTTAATTTGAGTGTTATGAACAAGATCTACTTAAGGACTTAAACCTAAAGTGGGATGGAGGTATCTAAATCCAACACTGTGATGCTGAGAAACCCCTATTCAGCCTTTAACACACTTTCAGACGTGTAAGCTCCAAAGGTGCCTCTCTTTTTTAAGCTCCCCAGATATTTACAGTTGTTGCAACCTCTGGGTCTCAGAAATGCTCCCATCTCGTCTAGGCTGAGCTGCTCAGCATGTCACATGCACCTAGAGCTATCTGGGATTCAGAAATTTAGCATTCCTTTCCCTAAATCCCTGGAGCAGCTCAGCCTGGTAGGCATGCACTAAGAATACCTCAGACAAAGTGGTTGTGCCTACAAAGGCAGCTTAGAGCACTCTCCAGATCCTAAAAGGACTTCCTAGCAGCTTCCATCCACACCTGGTTTGCAGCCAGTGCCTGATGTCTCACCCTCTGTGGCTTCTGTGCCAGCAATCAAGATCAAAGTCCTAGCACATTGCATACCTCCGTGTTGATATAAAAAATAATTAGGACTCAAATTGCAAGAGTCATTTCCTGAAGTCAAATTAACTTAAAAGAACCATTCCACCCAGCCCTGACACCCTCTGTGCAATCTTTTAGATGATCCAAATTCCTAACTCTGTTTTCAGAAATCTGCTGGGGTTTTTTTCTCCGTGAGAGAGGAAGAAGTTACCATCGTGACAGGCAAGGCAAGAATGGGGATGCGTACCTGGTAAGTTCTTCTCCTGCAAGGCAAAAAAATAATCATTAGTAAGAAAGTACTCCCTGCAATCCCTGTTTCATTGCTCTCACAGATGTCCTGGGTGATGCAGGGAAGAAAATGCTACTTTAAAGCACTTTAACTCTCTCTCTGAAACAATCCAGCACTGCAGATAGCTGGTACTCTCAGCAGGCAGAAGGAAAAGGCACATGTGAGGAAGTTCAGCAGTAGCATCTCACAGCTTGGTGTTCTCTGAGGGCCTGGCACTCTGACTATCCCAACCTCTTCCCAGGGAGCACTTCATAGTGCCAAGGCAGAAGTGGAAGGGGTAAGAAGTCTGTTGCTGCAGTTTTCCTCTCGTGTAAATGAATGTGTGATTAGCCTTGAGGTTTGCCCTTATGGTAAGTCTACAGTGCTTGAGACCAAGACAGGATTCAAGCCGAAACATTGTTTAGACCTCTAGGTAGAGATGGTGCCACAAACACGCCTAGGTCCTTCTCTTATAACACATAATCACAGCTGCTTCAAAGGCAGCAGCAATGCCATATTTTGTATAGTTCCCTACTACTGGGATCAGCAACAAGCAGGAAGCCAAGGGTTAATTCACCCTTTAGGTGAAGGAGATTCAAAGAACTTTCTCATCAAGACAGTGTCTCACCACAGGCTTGTATGAGTTTTTTGAGTGGAGAAATTCTCCGTTTCTACTGAACCAAAAGCAGAGAAAAGGACTATCAGACTTGCATGGCCAAGGAGCCCTTGCAGAATAGGATGCAACACTGGAGCTTCATGTTTTGGTCCTTCCCCTGGCTGTTAGCCCATTTGAAAGTAAACAGATCTACAGAAACACTGCAGCATCTCTTAGCAATTTCTGCAAGTGTTTCAAACCCACCTAAGAGGCACAGGATATCTTTACCCAAGCCATGAAAGGTGATTCCAAGGACTGCAAGATACCAAAACATCTCCTGGAACCCACAACTTACTAGCTTTCAAGGAAGAACAGGGTATCATCCTGATTTCTGAGGGCACATCAGCACTGGAAAAGATGTGAAGAAACCCAAGTGGCATTCTGACAAGCTCTTAGGTATCCAGGTCCAGTAAAAACCTCATGAGCTTAATACATGGAGTACTGAGAAACTCTACTAGGTGTCCCTCTGCTTCTCCAGACAAGATCCTCTATAGTGTTTCAATGCTTTTTTAAATCAGTGGTGGTTAGATGGCTGAATGCTTTCAGAAATGTGGCCTCCACGTTTCTCAGATATGGGAGCTTTTTTCCTACAATTTATGCTATTGAGGAGTAGCCTCTACCAATAATAGTGGAAACCTAAATATTTCACTCAGAGGACCCAAAGAGCCTTTTTCATACTTCAGTTTGATACTGGCATTCAGTTAATGTTGATGTAATATCTCCTTTAAAAAGATTGTAATTATATTTACGGACACAGTCACCAAAGGACCATTTATAAATTGTATATATAGTTGCAATTCAGCATGCACTGTGAGTATTTCATTGAGTTAGTCCTAACATCACAAGCTAATAATACTGAAAACAGGGATATGGGTAAATCACAGAGGACACTGCACTCAGTATAGAGCTAACAGTGATTAAGTAGTGTCTGCTTTCAGAAGAAAGATAAGGGCCAAAAAGAATAGGTCCCTTGATAACATCAGGTAATTCTTATATATGGTCCTTCATGACACAGGCATAAATCACAATAAAACCCATCTGCAGATCTAAGGGGTGAAATCATAAATCCTGCTTTATAAATGAGACCTGCACATCTGATAGTGTACATTGTTCCAGATTTACGGCAGCTGTAAATGATGTACTAAGATTCACAAACCCATTTGCACACTCTGGCTGGGAAGAAGTGAGGCAAGACTTTTCCAGGGAAGAGAATGTATTTCAAGATGCACTCAGAAATGAGGGAGAGCATGTGTGTGAGTGAGAAACTGATGCTTTATGCAGTCTTTTCATATCTTGACTTTATACTTGAGCTTCACTCCTCTGGCACCAGTTTCTGTAAATCCATGGCCCTACATTATGTCTTCCCTTTTGCTCCTGGGTCTGATGGGGTAAATGCAGCTGATGGGGCCCGATGCCCAGCTTTGGCTGTTTGCTGGAGCACACCAGGCTCAAAAAATACCTATCATGCTAGCCAGGAGCCCTTCCCAAGGCTGCAGCTTTGCATGCCAGCTTCTCTCATCAGTAGCAAACGAAAGTCAAGTGGTCAGTTAAACACGTGCAGGATGTTGCAGCATCTTGCCCAGGTTATGGCCCATCTTCTGGATCACGTTGGCCAACGCAGCCAACCTCTCCTCCACCACTGGGCATTGGAGGGTGCATCTCCCCTGGAAGAGGTTCCTCTGAATGCAGAGCTGCCTTGCGTTTGTAACGCCCATGCCCTGCTCAAGGCAACTCACCATCGCATTCACAACATGAGGCACCTCCCAGGCACTGCTCTCATGATGGCAGGCTTGGGGTTTCAGTTTACCCATCTCCTCGTGTGACTGTAGCTCTCCCACGACTTCATTTGGTAGTGCATGTACTTGTCTTTTCTGCTGTCAGCATGAGAGAGGTTATTTCCTTGGTGCTCTTTGGTTTGATGATGCTAAACACAGGGTAGAAGCTGACTCAGCACCTTTTCAGATTCGTGGCATATACTTATTTGTACCTGTTCTCTCTCATGCCGACTCCTCTGGGGGGGCTAATGAGGAGTGATGTATCCTTGCCTGTGCTTCCCCACACACTGCTTAAGCCCTGGCCTTTTGAACTGAGGCATTATGTAAAATGCACGACAGATTATTTATTTTTGTCTTCATTGTTGGGACTGGGACCTTGGAAATGTCCTGAGTTTCTTAAAACATTTACATTTCACATTCATTGGGATGTTATCCCAATGGCACTCTTGGACTCCGGCTTTGGGCAGCCAGAAGGAGGTGGCTCTCCCCACATAGGCTTTCTTTACAAAGTATCTTCTCTATCCTTCATTTTTAGCAAATTTACTGTGAAGTTCCAGTGCACTTTGCAGGTTAGAGGAGCGCAATCCAGCAGCACAAACTTCTCCCCCTGTTTTGGTATCTCTGCAACAGCAAATTTACATTTCTATCTAATTGAGTCCTGCAGCTTTTCTTCTTTCAAAGCAGGAGCGTGAGCTCTCTGTGTCTCAAAATGTCATCTATGTAAAGTTTAGTACTTCCTGAACAATCAAATACATTGCTGTGTTTTCCTGTAAAATGCCTCAAGGAATGAATGTAACCAAAATGTCAGTCTGAGGAAGAAGTATCTCCCAAAGGGTGAACGGAGCATGTAGAAATACAGACTTTTTTTCTCTAAGGGCACCTGCCAGACATCTGATGATGCATATAAAGCTATTTACTATCCACCAGCTCCCCAGAAATCCTTCTTTTGAAGCTAGTAAAAAAAAACAAAACAAAAAAAAACCAACAACAACAACAACAAAAAAGACAGAAAACCAAAATAAAACACCTTTCTTTTATTACAGATTTCTTTATTTTTTTCAGGAATGCATAAATATAGGATTCCATCTTTTTTAATATAGCTCTCTAAGATAAATGCATCCACACATCCCTCTGCCTGTCTCTCTGTCCACCACGGTAATCTGAATTTCTTGGCCATACAAACATATTAGGCAGATGGATGGAGGCCTCTGAGACAAAAAGTTTCCATAATCTCAATGCAGAAATGCATGGCTGGAAAGAAGGGGAAATTATAAGTACCTCTACTGAGGGAAAATTGAAGGCCATCTCTTTAGTTTGATAGCAACTGGGCGCCAGTTAACTTCAGATTAGTCACATCCCATGTTGGCTTTTGACCTGGCGAGAAGCAAAAAAGATGATGGAGAGCAGGGAAGCAGCTGGGAAGTTGGCTTAGAGGTCACATCAAGGCCTGAAGGGCCAAAACACATGGGAAAGGAGAGATAAAAACATGGGAAAGAAATCAGAGAGGGGTGAGGAACTGGATGTACTCTTTGGGATGTCCCAGGGAACAGTAACAAGGAGAGGGATTGCAGTGGGACAGTGCAGGGAACATGGACCACAAACCCCAGTGGGCTTGCAGCTTGTGGAAGACATTTCAGTGGGGGTGCATCGCTCTTTCCATTGCCTCTGCATTTGGATTCAAAGCCCAAAAGCTATCAATGTCCCAGCTGCTCTTAGGCAAACTGTTTCTGTGACCCTGTCTGTGGCTCCTAGGAGGAATACCTGAGCACTACTGGTGCTCCTCAGCCTCCTCCTCCCTTCTGTGAGCCACCGAATGGCATGTGAAAACCCTTGCAAAAATGATGGTGGTTTTTTTTTGTATTCAGAAGGCTTATAATACGTTTGTCTCCTTTTCACACTCTCGGATCTCACTTCAGTATTTCTATAGCGTAGCTCATAGCTCGCCCTTTTGCCTGAGTCAGCTGAAAACTATTAGAATTCTCAAGCAATTCCAAACCAGTTACTGCTAACAAATAAAGCTGCTTTCTCACTGCTGCTTTCCTTAGCTGTGCTGGCACTTGCAAGGACAGGACAACATAGGATCTAAACCAGTCATCTCCCATATTTCTGGAGTTTCAAATTTAGAAGGGCTATTAACTGTTGCATTGCTCCAAGTAGATGATTATCTCATTTATTTTACTAGCAAGTACCACAAATACCAGCTGTTGTGGCCAAGGCCTCCCTTATTGCCAGAGCTCTTGCTACTCAGCCCCTTGCAATGCAAACCTTCCCCCTCTGTAACAACCAGCCTCCACCTGCTTGCTGCAGTGTCTCTGAAAGGTCCAAGTCCTCTAATAATCTAACGGCTTTCAAGACAACATCTTACAGATTAGTTTTGCCCATAGTTTTCCAGTGGGAAGAGAGGGTAAAAGCAGCAGGGCTGGTGCAAAGGCTGCACTGAAAGGAGTGAGCGCAGAGGCATGGCTCTTTGGTGAGCAAAGAGTTGTTAATATGTCCAGCAGGTGCTTGTCACGGTTCCTAGGAGCTAAAGGAGATGTGTCCTGTGGATCAGAAAACAGCAGGACTTTGCAGCTAGCTGAAACGGCAGCTGGCACAGGGCAGGTCCTGGTTGCACGCCCAGCAGGGCTGCTCTGAGTCACGGCTGGGGACCGCTTGTTTAAGTTGCTGTTAGAAGCTGGCTGAGGGAAGCTGTGGGCAAAGCTCTTTTGTTTAGATGCTGGCTCAAGGTATGCCTGGACCAGAGCAGAGAAAAGAGCTGGCCTGGGAAGCTGGGCAGCCTTTAACCCCTCTGGGGTGGCCACCAACTACAGATGACAGGCATCACCTGTGCTGTTCAGCACTGTGAAGCAGGGGGAAGGTGGGCTCTGTGGCCCTGAGGGGGCCGTTGCTCTCTGTGAGTGTTCATGAGAAATGTTCTTGCTAGAAATCAAGAGGGCAGGACACGTTGTGCTTTAAGGGTCTCTTATTGAAACTTGAAGAACAGTATTTCCTGCTCATCCCCCTTGCCCCCACATCCCTGCTCACCACCACTCTCCCAGTGCAGCAAGAACAGCTCAGGCTGGCACCTGTAGGGACTTTTCCATGAAAAGATTAAGCCCCTGGTTCAGGACTTCCTCACCTGCCAACTCGTCCATCCATCCTCACAAAGTTTGCTGGCAGGAGTCACTGCTCATCACCCCCAGCCAGGAAAGGCTGGTTGAGGGTAGAACATGTTACAATTTCAGATCATAATTGATCTTCAAAGCACACCTTAAACACTGCTACTGCACTGCAAAGAGAAGTGGTGCCTTCCAACCACCATCATCTGTAGCATGTGACAGCTTTCTTGCACTATTATTTTCCCTGAAGATTTATTCCACAACCATATAGATGTATCGAGCCTCTTCACAGAATGCTTAGAGTTGGACCTTAAACACCATTGAGTTCTAACTCCCTGTCCATGGGCAGGGACACCTCCCACTAGAGCAGGTTGCTCAAAGCCCCATCCAGCCTGGCCTTGAACACTTCCAGAGATGGGGCACCCACAACTTCTCTGGGCATCCTGTTCCAGTGCCTCACCACCCTCACATTAAAGAATTTCTTCCTAAGATCTAATCTAAATCTCTCCTCTTCCAATTTAAAACTGTTATCCCTTCGTCGTCCTGGATTTCTAGGATCTCCCAACCTTCAGCTATCAGCTGCCTGAAACATAGCCTGACCTGTTGGCTTGGCTCCCACATCTCGCTTTCATGAATCTGTTCAGCTTGTCCCTGAGGACTTGGGTACAGTGATTCTTCCTGATATTCTGAGCTGGCCAGTATGGGAGCACTGGACCTGACAGCTGTGGGCACTGTGGCCATGATGATAGAATAAACAAAGGCTTTTCTGTTTCAGAGGCTGCCCGGCTGTCAATCTTCAGGCAGGGAAAGGATCGCTCACTGTTTCCTTCCCCTCCTGTTCCTAAAATGAATACAATACTGCATTTTAAACATGCTAAACTCGCTTTCCTCCCCTACAATTGAGAATCTGGGAACTTAAAACGGCCTCCCTATGTAAATAAAAAGAAGCAGCTTGATTAGTTTTATAGCAGCAAAAGTGGGTTAATGGCTAAAACTGCTGCTTATGCTGTCATGGTTCAGATAAATGGGTTTAGCACAGCAAGCAGCCAAAGGGCACGCATTAGTGGCTCCTTCTGCAGCAGAGGAGGCGAGCGTGCTCAGCGGATCAGCCCCCGGAGGCACCAGCCTTCTGCCTATGAAGTTGGTGGCAGACTTCCCACTGACTTCAGTGGAGCCGAGATTGTGCTGTAAATAAATATATCTGCTTCCAAAGGGTACAAGAGACAGATCAAACATGAGTGAGCTTTCCTTGTATCTACTAAGATCTTTTCCTCTCCTCCCTCCATGGATTTCTACAGCATTAAAGTTTCATTTAAAAGAAAGTGATTGAAAAATTGCATTTACCTAGTGTCTCTGACCATATGCAGCCATATTGCCACTTAAGAAGCATGTGTATTCTCAGCCCTTATTGGAAATAAAGCTATCTGTGCTTTAGTCGTGCTGTGCACAGCACCCGGGTATGGCAATAGCCACTCTGGCTCCACCTGTGCTAGCCATACATCCAAAACATCAGCAACCAGGCAGTTTGCACCCCAGAGCCACAGATAATGTATGATAATTTTTTTAGTTTGGATGCAGGAATTAGACTATGTTAAAGGCTCAGGTGTAGCCTGGATTTGTTCACACAGCAGCTGCAGCAGTAAGGAGTTGTGACAGCCCTGGGGAACGTGAAGAAGTACTCATTGCCCTCAAAGAGTACCACCTCCCAGGAAGGAGGGAAAAATGCACAAAGGTTCCGTTTAATCACTAGAGCTTGGCTAAAACTTCGAGGGGGAAAATTTGAAACCAGGAGCTTTTTTGATAGTCAGCCTACTGTTGGCACTAGATAAAGTTGTTGCACAGTTTGGTGAGTTGGTAAATAGTTGATAATTAAATATTTGGAAGTATTGTATTTTGTTAGCATACTGCTACAAGCCCTTCAAAAGCAGTTTTACGGGATATTGAGAAAATGTAAGGTAGTTTTTCATTTCTTGAGTGAATAACACTCCAAAACACTCCTGCAAAGCAAAGTCACTGTGTGTGTTGTAAACACAGCTGAAACTCATAGTGTTTTGGTGCTTACTGGTTTCAGTACTGGTTTCTGTTATGTTAATTTATCCATTGCTCTGGCAAACTCTCACCTAAAAACAACTAAGATGCATGAAATTACTAAGTTGTGATTCCCATCTCTTGTCAATTCACTACAGAGTCAACCACCAGCAAGCTGCTTTCTTGGGCGGCTTTCCAACCTGCTTTGCTTCTGCTTAGCCCTGGAGATCTTGCCAGACCTGGAGAGGTGGCTGCGACACAGCCACACCATCCTCCCTGTCTTCACAGAAAGCAATAAACCAAATCTCTACGTTTTACTGACTGTAGCAAACAAGCAATTTCACGTGCATGAGAAAGATAAGCCATTCGGTGTGGTTTTTCATTTCAGCAAAATTTTTACCCATACCAGCTGCAACCCTCAGCTCTGCTCCCAAGCCCTGCACAGCTCTTCCCTCGTCCCCTCCTTTCATAGTCCTGGTGCTGAGCAGGGAGATGCTGCATAAATCTGCTCTCAGAGCAGCTCCCCGGGCTGGTGGGAACTGACAGATGGTAGCTCTGAAATATTTCCAAAAGAGGGGAAAAAAACAAGAGCCTCCCAAGCCACTGCAAGTCCCTTGTTAAGGCTGCATTGGTGAGGCAATGTGCTTGAAGGAACCAGGGGAAGCAAAGGAAACAAAGTTAAGTTAAAATAGACACAAAGGTCTCAAAACAGAGTCCTTGATGCAAATTTTTGCGTAATCTAAGTTTCCTTTCTCTTCCCCAATTGCTCAGCTGTTGCCCATTTTATGAGAGGAGCAGACCCAAGCGAACGCAAAGCAGAAAAGCCTTGTGAGTTTTCCTAGGAATCAATATTTCTCTTTCAGCCATGATATTTAGAGTTCTTATTTCTTCATTTGCTGTTCGGTTGAAACAAGGCAGTGCATCCTCATAGTTGGCACAGGAAATGGGGAGGCCTCATCTCTGTGCTTGAACTTTTCACTGTTTAATTGTGTGAACGTTGGTGACAGTTTTAGATGCCTCCAGTGTCGCAGGGACTCTCACCCAAGTGGCCCTGGGACAGCATCACACCACCAACAGCTTTCAGAAACACAGGTAGAAGAAACAAAGCTGCAGGCTCCAGCGTAGAGGGGACCTCTAACAAATCTGGTGTCTCCCCACCTTCCCCAACTTGCACACAAGAAGGAAGTTGGGCTGTAGTAATTATGGTAATTATACCCTGAAGTGGTATGAGCAAACCTTTGCTAGAGGTCGGGCAATAGACACACTGTCAGGGCCAGTAGCACTAACCTGTTCCCTCTGTAGGTGACATTGGTTCTGGCCCTCTGTCTCCCACCTCCATCATACTGTCGGTAAATCACCTCATATTCACTGGAGGGAGGGAGAGCAGAGGAAGACTATGAGGCTCAACAGAGAAACTGGGACTCTCATTCCTACTCAAAGCAGATTTCCTCCACGTGCTCATCCTCCTTTGCTCCCCGGTTCTCTCTCACACCGTTGGTTCAATTCCCTGACATCTGAACTCACCTGTTTTCTTGCAACATGCTCCATTCGCAACACCACACTACATCATGGATTCCTCTAGGAATACACCCTTTGCTGGAGCACGTTTTTCATAAAGAATACAGGGCAGTCCAGATGAGCATTCATGTGTGCAACACCCACATCCAGGTCAAGCATCCAGAAAGCAGCACTTTCTGGACTTGATACTGGTTTTAATTATGGCACCAGGTTGCAAGCTCTTCGGAGAAAGAGGTTCTGGCCCTAGTTCCTCCTGCTTCCTATTTTTGTGCAAGCAAATGGGTTTCAGCTCAGCTTATTACATGGCATTCATTCTGTGATGGTAATGCAATTGCAGCAGTTGCTGGCTGCTCTGCTCACAGCTGCACAGTCAGTGCCCAAAGTGCTCCGTGAGGGACACAGTGTGTGTGCTGGGGTGAAGGGCCAGCTTTGGGGCTTTGAAATCCTCCAGCGCAGCTGCAGTCCTGCCTGCTGGTGACCTGCATGTGATGGTACCGATCTGGGCTATCAGGGCATGTCAGGAACACAGGCAAACATTTGCACGCAGGGGCTGCTGAGCACCCAGCAGCTGACCTGCTCCAGGTTGGTGGGAGTCCTGGGAGCATCTGTCAGACTCTGCTGCTCTTAATTAGGGTTGGTATCACGGTGAGCATCCTTACCATGTCCACATTGCTGCTGCTTTCACCATCCCCTCCATGCTCTTACTTTTCAGTGTATTCATTTGTTTCTCTCCATTTCCAACGCATAATTATACAAAACATATTCCAAAGCTCACAGTAAATCCCTCCCTGTCCTCAAGGCTCCCCCAGTGCTGATCTTCTCAGGATTTTCCCTGGCCTCGGCTTAACCCCTGAACTGCCAGGATCTTTAGACCCCTGACGAAGAAGGTGCTTTAAAAAGTCTGTATCCCTACTGAGTGCTTTGGCTCCCAGGATCTCTCAACCATGTGAAGTGCATATGGAGCTATTCTAGCTTAGAAAAAAAGGTTGTGAGCAGGGTTGTGGATTTTGTTTGGTTGCTTTTTTTTGAAGGAGTAAATATCAAAATATCGTGCCTTTCTAGAGATACAGAGATGTCCAACCTCTTTGGAAACAGTATTATGCCACAGACAAAAGCTATTTTAACGTCTCTTTCTCATTTTTAATGATATTAAATAGCATCCTCTCTATCTCCTCAGGATACATTCTGGCTAATTCATATCTCACTGTAAATCAAAAGCATTTTCAATAATTTCAGCAAAGCCTGACTCAGTGGAGAGTAGCGTTTTGGCCAGGTAATTAGGACGTGAAAAACAATACAGTCATGAGGCTTCAAAATTTCTCTCTGATAATTTTGCAGTAATCTCTCTGCAAACGTGATCAGGCAGCAAGGGAACGTGCTCAACAATCAACTGAAATCACGATCCCTCCACTATGCAAAAGCTATGTTGACACCCAAATTAAATAACCAAATGTCACTCTTAGATTTGCTACTTTTTTTACACTGATATTTGTGCCGATAAAAATATGTCCTATTTCAACATGTTTTTATCATGCTTCTCATCAGCAGAGGTTTGATGGTGTTTCCTGATAATTAACAACATAAAATACCAGGCTGCTCAATTTTTAGCCACATTTCCTTTTGAAAACAGGCTTATGCAACAGCACCGTCTGTCATCCACATCCTTCTCCTTCCAATCCCATCACTGTCAGGTGCATCACCCAAATTTAAATCAGTTGACAGGGGGAGGGAAATAGAGATCTGAAATGTATCAAGTGTCCACAGATTTCATTAACTGACTGGAGAAGACAAATCATAGAATGGTTACAGCTGGAAGGGACCTTAAAGATCATCGAGTTCCAACCCCCCTGCCATGGGCAGGGACACCTCCCACTAGAGCAGGTTGCGCAAAGCCCCATCCAGCCTGGCCTTCAACACTTCCAGGGATGGGGCAACCACAACTTCTCTGGGCAACCTGTTCCAGTGCCTCACCACCCTCACAGGAAAGAATTTCTTTCTAATATCTAATTTTAATCTCCCCTCTACCATTACCCCTATTATCGTCCTATGCTCGTCCTATGCAATTAAGAACCTCAGATTGCTACACAGGGTGTAGAGAAGAATGGGATGGAGATGACACTTCTTGAAGCTGGAAGAGCCCATGCCAGAGCTCTGCCTGTACACAAACCCATGGGAACAACAGGTCTGTGGTTTCATTGCTCAAACTTTGACATTGCTGTGCACAGCTTCCTTCCCATCCTGCTTAACTTTCTTGTTAGTTGAGAAGGCTCCCTCCTAATGTGGGCTATAATTTATTATTTCCACAGGTGGCTGATGGGACCGTGGGGAAATGAGTCCATTCCTCTGGGTCTCTGTTCCCCTGCTCTCCTCCCCCTTCAAAGCAGCAGTAAGAGCCCCTCTTTCCCACCCCACAGCTGTAAGGAGCATAAACATGGTGAACGTTGTGAGCAACTCTCATTTACCACCTCTCTTGCCTCCAACTCCAAAATATATTTCTTTGTTTAGGGCAGAAATGTCCAAATACTCTTTCAGTGTAAGCCCCTGCCTTATGAGGGAAAGTAATGGTGCCTGAACTGGCGTGCACATCCCTGCACAGACCACACTGTCCAAGCAGGTACACGTGTATGCTATGGGCCTTTAGGGACCTATCCTTTACAGAGCAAGTGCATTTTATACATGCTTATACATGTCAGCACTTCACACTTCCTCCCTCACTCCCCCCCGGGCATTAGTTAGCTCTAGGTTGGTAATTCAGCGTTGCTTTGACATCTGGCAGTACAATCAAAGCAGAATCTCACTTACCGAGGCTGCAAGGCAAGCAAATCTATGTTTCCTTACAGTTTTGTCACTTCATCCTGTTTCACAGCAGAAAGCTCACGGCTGCCCCTAGGACAAGGCTCTTCTGATTCTAAGGGGATGGTTCCACATCAGGATTGCTCCAGCAGCAAAGCCAGTTCAAGAGGTTTGTCTGAGTTCAAGCCCCCACCCTCGGGTGCATCACCCCTTTCAGGTGTGCTAGCTTAACTTTTTTTCTGTGGTTATGCCCTCAAATGTCTTTGAAGTGAATCTGCTGCTGGGGAAACCACAAAGTAGACTGTCACACAAATTAAACTTCTCTTGCCAAACATGTAAGAGTGCCTGTTACTTTATGCTACAAAATACTAATGAATGCAGTGAAGTCTGGACTTCAAAAATAATTACAAAAAAAAAAAAAAAAGGAAATGTGATACGTTGTTTTGTATTTTTTGGATGGAAGACAGGCTGATCCAGCTTCTACTATATTAGGATTTACTTTATTTCAGAGTAGAGCCTTCTACTCTGCAAGCCCCCATGCTTTGCCCTATGCCTTGACAGATCCAGCAGAAGCAATAAACTTTCATTTCCCTCTACAAACATTATGAATCTGCTTAATTATTAAAATGTCTGTGTTGTTTCACTGGAGGGAGAAAGTCATGCCCTGCGTGTTCTAATTATTTGTTTTCTTCTCAGTTTCTTTGACATAGAGTCCTTTCTTTTTCTTTCTTTTTTTTTTAAGCTTAAACAAACATTTCTCCAGAATCAGCACTCTAAAATTTCATGGTGAATTAAACCAGCTGAGGCTCACCAACCTAAGTATTTCAATGGAGAAGTTACAAGAGGAGGCGATATCATTTTACAATAACATGTCTGCAAGACATCTCCTATGAATCTCCAAACTGGAAGAATGCAGTTTGCCTTTTAAATCCCAAGAGTTATAGTCAAAAACCTTCTTGAACCTGTAGCTGAGCTACAAGAAAAAGCACAAAGCATCTTCAAATCAAGACTTAGCTGATGCTGTAGTAACCTGTGGGTCACGAGCTCTTTGTGGTCACCAGGGCCTAGCACGGGGCTCACTCCCCAGAGGCAGTGGCACAGGGAGGCTGTGCAGGCAGGGCAGGTAGGGCTGCACCTTGCCACGAGGACACCTCACAGCAGTGATGCAGGACATCAGCTCCTGTCCGGAGAAGGAGCCTCCTGCCAAAAAACTCAGGCTCTTATCTCCTGCCCCAACCCCCTCCTGCCTAAGCTAGGAGATGTCTGCAGGAGCTACAGGCAGGAGAGGACTCCCAGTTCCCTCTCTCGATGAAGGCTGCCACTGCCAAGTTTCAGCCTCCATATCCTTCTGGATTTTCAAGGCCCCTCAGGTTGTACCCCAGCAGATGGGTAGCAAAAACGCAGCGATTCGAGCACATCTGAAGCCACCACGTAGGGGATCTGAGTACTGCATGGCTCTAGTCCAAGTGTCAGCCAGCCTGGGAGAGGTTCCAGACACATACACGTTCAGGACAAATGGCCAAAGTATTTTTTTCAGCCTGGTGAAAGTTGGCTTTGTGAGATGTGTCCAGTGAAACCTGGACATATGGTGGCTTTAGCCGTAGAGAACTTCATGTGCATAATCTGCCTTCCTGCACTTCTGTCAGTGACAGCTGGGAGGTCACTATAATTATGCTGAATTTGGATGCTGAGCACTTGTCTGTTTGGAGGAAGAGAGAAAATTTGTTTGCAAACAGCTTGTGGCTTAATGTCTTCAAAGCGTGCCTGCCCCTTCTCGCTTATAAGGACCGTGCACTAGGAGATCAGGCAGGGGATTAATGAAGTGGATACTCATCTCCTCATCTACTCAAGGCTTTGTTAAAGCTGAGTCAGTAAACCTGATTAGTTGACGAGAGGTCCAGGCAGGATTAACCTAGGATTGGAGATAGGCTGGTAAAGAAATGCTGGGTGTTGTTTCTCCTTCTCTGTCAGGGATGACAGTTGGGTTTTTGTGCATGTGGAACATGGTGTGACCAAGTGGCTAATCCACGAGGGAGATTCTCAGCAGTAAGTGGGATGAGATGGGTTACTCTCTAAGCTACAAGGAAAAAAGATGGGAGGTCACTTTGTTCTCTTTTTGCACTATTTGCTTGCTATTTTATCAGAATTGCAGACACCTTCTCTATTAAATAATTATTGATCTGTATTCTAACTCTTGATCAGAACTTTAAATTAGAGAGTCAAGCTGGAAGGGCTTAGATGGTTTCCCAAATTTCTGCATGAGAGCTAAATCCAGCCCAGTTATTTATCAAGTAACACTCAAAAGATACTAAAGGAAGCCCAGAAGGGTCCCAATTCAAGGCCAAGAAGACAGCAGAGTTGTCATGGTCCTACCTACCAGAAGCAGAGCACAGCATCCTGTGTGCACTAGCAGGAAATAGCAATGCAAATTTTTCAGGACCAAGAAGCTTGGTGGGTGGCAGCAGAGTGACAAAGTGCACAGTGTGCACTTTTGGGTATGTCTCTCAAAACTACTTTTTGTACCAGTCATTCCCTCTGATGGTAGTAGCGCTGCAGGAGCTGAGGCGACTCACACAAGAAGTCAGCAGGCACCTCGGTGTTTCACAAGCAGCTCCTTGGGTGACAGCTTGTAGAAGGACTTACTGTACCTAGGAGCTTCTCCAAATAATAATGATTAGGTTTTACAGGAAAGCCCAGTTATACAGAGTATATAATAAACCATGATGTGGTGAAGTTTGTGAGAAGACGTGGCACTCTCTGCTTCAGAATGTGTCTTTAAAATGTCCAGCACCTTCAGACAGACAGAACTGGGGCTTCCTACCTGGGTTTTACTTTGCTCCTACATGTAGTTATTAAAGATCCTTTAAATTGGGTGATGTTACCTGCCTTCAGCTGTGCAGATTTACCATGTAAGCACAGTACTGTAAAGAGTAAGATGGCATAGGGAGGAGTTTCTTTAATTTTTGACTTCCTAATGACCCATATAGCTAATTTCAATCATTTTTATAATTGCATTCAGACAGAATGTGATGACATTTTGCACTCTTAAAATCAGAGGACATTTTTAGGATCTGCTCATACTCTGTTTCAGCACTTTAACAATGCTTGAGTGAACACTCTGATAATGACTCCCAGAGTATAGTGCTAACCATTTGCCATCATTTGTCAAATAGAGGTATTTTCCATAAAATCTGGAGGAGTGCAGGTCTGTAAAGGACAGATTTATAGTGAACTGGCTTTCCAGCAGGGGGAGGAGAGGAAACTTTCTTGGTTAGCACAAAACTTTAGAAAACAGAGGACTAAAACACGGCCCTCTACCCTGATGTGTTTCCACAACGCTCCCTGGAGGAAAGTATCATTTATGAAGCATTGAGCCTGCAAATTACACGAGCTATGTTGTGTGATCTGTGCATTCGAAAATTGGGTCACTTCTTATATGATATGTGCAGGATGCTCCTAGAGAAATAAGTGACACTCTCAGACCAAAATGGTTCAGTGGTGGTTCTTTTCAGGTCTTGCTGTTATGCAGACATTAAAGGATGGAAGAGGCGTGAGATGATACCTTACTGTGCACTGCAGAGACGTTCTTCCCAGTCACACAGTGTAGTTTAAAGCTAAATTCAAATGAAAAGCAATTCATTTGAATAAAGAGAAATGAAAGGTTGCAAAAGATAACACTTCCCAGAAAAAGCTGCTGTGGCAAATGATTTTCTCATCATCCTTGGAAACAGAAAGTCACTTGGGAAAAGGCAAGTGGCAATAGTCAAGATGTCTGTCCCAGAACCCTTCACAGGGAACCCCAGTCTTGGCAATATTGAAGTTCTCATGGAAATGGCATTCCAACAGCTGTGCTTACAGAAATGCTTCCTGATGCTGCTCAGTGCCCTAATATACAGCACATTTCTTCACAGAATCTTCATGGTTGGAAGGGACCTGTAAGATAATCGAGTCCAACCATACACACACACAAAACCAACCAACCAACCAAACAAAAAACCATAAAAATGAAAATAACCCACAAAACAAATCACCCAACCCAACAGTTTTGGGCACTAGAGTAGAGCATGCCCTGAAGTGCCATGTTTACACATTTCTTAAATACCTCCAGGGTTGGTGACTCCATCACTTCCCTGGGCAGGCTGTTCCAGTGCCTGACCACCCTCTCAGTGAAGTAATTCTTCCTAATACCTAATCTAAACCTCCCCTGACACAACTTCATACCATTTCCTCTGGTCCTGTTATTATTCACTTGGGAGAAGAGGCCAACAACTACCTCTCTGCAACCTCTTTTCAGGTAGTTGTAGAGGGCAATGAGGTCTCCCTTCACCTCCTCTGCCAAATAAAACATGCCCAGATCCCTCAGCCTCTAACCATCCCTCCCTCCAACTATCTCAGATTCAGCTTTGGTGGGTGACCAATGGCAAGGGACAGAGTTCTGCCAGCTGCCCACAGGGGATGCTCTGTCACCAATCTGAAGCCTTTCTGCTAAGAATGATTATCAGGTAGAAATCCCTGTGGACTGCTCCAGATTCTTTAACTACAACTAATAGGTCCCTCACTGTGTATGCATGTAAAATGCTGTCGCTGGGGATGACAAAATGAAACCACCCTTGGAGAACAGACAGGGCTAAGCCCATGCTGATGCTCCACCCTACTCTCTCATCACATGTCCTAGTCAACAAGCTGACAAATTTCTCTTAACTGCTAAACGGGAAACATAGGAATACCTTTTTCCTGCTGCCTAGACCATAAAGCACCAGGGAATCTGACTCTGGTCTGCTGGTGCCTCTTTTCACAGTGCCATATGGAAACCTCCAAAAAGTGGAGGCTTAGAACTACCTCTTGTCACTGCTGCATGTCTTCTGACGGCTGGTGCCCAGGGCTGTTTGGCAGCTGATGGAAATGGGTATGTGTGGTGCAGAGCCCAACAGTCGGTGTTGCAAGGAAGGGGTCCCCTGTGCAAGGAACAGGTAAAATGCTAACGTATCTATCAGAAGAGTGAGATGGCGTGTATGCATTAAAAGGTGGCTGAAGTGGGAGAACTTTCTGAATCACCAGAAGGTATTTCCTCCTGAACAGAAGTTCTTTGCCAAGCAGAACAGAATTCAGGATGAATTTTGAAACCATTCTTGTCCATAACAATGCAACAATAACCAGGCAATCATATTTCTTGCCATGATCCCCCCTCCATGGTGATCTTACTTGGCCCACCTACTGCTTGAAGCCTTGTGTCTAACGTTGGCTGAAAAGTGTTCAGGGTTCCAAACACACCCAGCTGTTGCATAAAGTCCTTAACTACTTTAATATTAATTCAAGACCAGCATGAGGAAGAACTGAGGTCAATCTGTTTTTCAAAAGGAAAAAAGGCTTTTTACCTGGACAAGTCTAAGCAGATCACCTTTCTACTTAGAGAAGGAGAGTAAAACCCAGTTTAACTAACTGAAGAGCACATGTGGTCCTAAGAAAGATTTTGCATTGAAACCAGTCTGTGTGTTGTTTATTCAGAATTGGTTATGTCAACACAAATGTACTTATTTTTCACTGCTACTTTTCAAAAGATGTCATGTAATAGCACTTAACAGCTGAACAATTCTGATCATCATCTCTGATTACAAGGGACTGGACAGGGTGGGAAACTTGAAGTTTTTCCTTATTTGCTTTAGAGCTTTTATTTTTTTTATACTCGATCCAAAGCCCACTGGAGTTCAAACAAGTTTCTATTTCTTTTAGGCTTTAGTTCAATACCTTTGCCAATAGCCATTAAGTCACAGCCTGACTGCAAGAATATGTAATCAAAACAAGTCTTGCAACTGGATGGTAAACAGTATTTGTGGACAGCAGGGGTTCAGCACAGACTTTCAAGCTGGAGAAAGAGACTCTCTAGGTCACCCGCAAGGTGCTTTGGCAGGCTAAAGATGGTGGCATCAGTGTTCAGCTGGTAGTGTCAGTCTGGCAAAATGTGCTAAGACAAATTGATTCTAAAATGACCTGAAGGCAGCAAACTTTCCTCTAACAAACCCATTCTGATATTCCTTACCTGGACCTACAATAACTTGGGAATGCAGGTTGAGATTGCTGAGGCATGTCATCTCTGAAAAACCGAAAGGTTTTTTTTGGTCCACTGCAGCCAGGTTTTGTTACATCCATTTAAATGGATGAACTCCTACACAGAAGATGTTGGTTGCTCTATTTATTTTTTTACCCTGTTTTCTTGAGTATTAACTTACTCCTTACAATCCCAGTGGAACAAAAATCAAGCATCTCCTCATTAAAATTCAAAGCTATTAATTTTGGCATCCTCTGTGCAATAAGCAGCTTTATTCCAGATTGCACATTGCCTACATTTTGCACCATAGACAGCTTTACAGAATAAAGCAAGAAATACAGCAGTTAATAGTAGAGGCAAAGAGAAGATGGAAAGACCAGGTTGAACATTCCAGGTACTGCAGCGGGTTTTTTGGGTAGGAGGCAGACCAGGACTACACTCTTTGTGGTCATTATTAACCAAACAGGGTTTTCTAGGTTCACAGTTTTTATTACACTAACAGTAGTAAATATACAAATGAGGTCTCGATTTTTGTGCAAAATGACTAACTGAGCACTGATCACATCCTTAGAACTGGTGCTTAATGTTTATCAAATAGCCAGGTTAGAAAGGAAACAAGACTCAGGTGGCCTGGATCATGAGAGGAATACGTTAATTTGGGGGAGATTTAAGGGAGAGAGAACTTGCTGGTAAATCAAATGGTTGTTTTGGAAGAAAGGGAGAACAGAGAAGAAATGGTATGTCTAGGTTTTTTCCTGTTTCGCTGGTCTTTGTGCCCATGAAGCTTTGCTTACTGCTACTGACCTAGTGTGTTACTGTGGGTAGTTCTGGAGCGCAAACAAGCCTGTTGATTTTTTTTTTTAAACGATTTTTCCTTTTCCCTGAGCTACAATTTCTGTCTGTATGCATGTTCCCATGCAAACTTTTTGTTCTAATTGCTTCTTCACATGAAGCAAAAATAAGTAACCGAAAGGTTTGCAAGTGTACTTAGTAACAGTCTTTCTGTTCTGTAACTCTTCAGTCAATGAAATATTGACATCTATGTGCTACAAATCAGAATATCAAAGTGATCTGTAAACTAATATCAGCTCTTGCTGGCTACAGTGCTTTCTGTAAGCTCTCCTAAGCTTAAATCATTCACCTGCTAACTTTGTATGAAGAAATCATGCAACAGAGGTAGATATATTTATTAAAATTTCTGTTTTCAATGTGAGGACACCATGACTCATTATCACCTGGCTCTTAGATGTCACCACTCACCTGTGAAGCTGCTTTCTGAAAACCACTTGGATATCTGTTGCACTTGATATGGCTATTCTCAGCTTTGTTTTTAGCACTGAATTATCTATGGCAAGCCAACCAACAAGTAGTTACCACAATATCTGATAAGTTTTCCTTTGTCTTTATGGATAACGTAACATGGAAGCTTCCAGCTTCTTGACTGACTCTCCAGTTTGTTGGCTCCTGTGTGATTCTCTAGATATCACATGTGAGATCAGTCACTGTTATCAACTCCAGATTAGTAGGATGATCACTTCTGATGAATGCAAACCATTCTTGGCATTTAACAATTTCTGTTTCGAAACGTGGATTATCAGCTTCATGGTCTGGTCTTCTGAAGTGTTATCCCTGTGTCTTCTCTTGTGATTTGGGATATACAAATGCAAGCAACTGTGATAATAGGCTTTTGCAGGCTCGGTCTAACAATTGCAAGGTTCTTGCCTTGCATATTCTTTGTGATAGTATTTCACACTTGTTCATCTGCACGTAATATGTTATCCTTACTGTAGTCCACAGACCTTCTCAGCTCCTTGTTTTTACTTATTCCATTTCCCAACGTTTAATTGGGGAAAAAAGTAACAGTTTCTGTCTTGGATGCAATTAATAGCTTGTGAGGAGACTTGAAGAGGATGTAATACCTTCTTGAGAAGACCATGATATGGACAAGAGCCTCTGTAAAATAAAACTGTTTTCTGTAAATCAATGTCCACTCCCCTTCATTGTATGCTTGTTGGCTTGAAGTTTGTCTTGGGGATTTCACAGAAGCTTCTCCTCATGTAGATTTATTCGGTGGATAGGAACGAATCCAAAAGTGTTACTGTTTATACTATGGTCACACTTTATCACTTCCAGTGACACTGAACCCATGGTATTTCACATTTGAGTATTCAGACCTGGAATACAATTGCAGATTTAGGTAGTTCTTAGAAGATGATATACAAATTTGTTCTACAGTGACTGTAGGGGACAACTGGATTTTAGGACACTGCATCAGCTCTGTAGGTCTTCAATGCTTAATTTGAAAGGTACCCACAGCATCTTTCTTTAGGGCTTACCTTTGCAGATCGAATGCTTATGCTCCAAGCCAGCCATAGGACATTATATATAGTGTAAACTTTATCAGACATCATGAGCAATGTATGATTGGAGTGGCAGTAGATGTATAAATGAACCCGATATTGTGGTATCCAGATTCCATTTTAGCAACTAAAAAAAGCTGAAAAAGCTATTGATGTGGAAAGTCAGTTCTTAAATAAAGAGATGTCAGTAAACCATCTAAACAAACCTGCCTGCTTCTGATCAAATTTATTGTATAAATAGGAATGAGTGTCTGGATGTACTGCTTTCTTTAGACTTCTAGCTGAGAGGGGAACTTCTTCAAAACCTAATTAATTTGCAAGGATGCAGCACGCACAAGTTGATCCTGTCACATTTAAAGCTGCAAGATGTCTAGCCTCAGAGATCCATGCAGTCTGAAGAACAACTCAATAATGTTTAAGTACTGTAAGATCTTTAAGCGACTTCTGCAATAGAAACACAGCCTATTCAGTGGCCGAACATCTGCTTTTCCCCAAGAAAAGAGTATAGGAGCAGACCCTTTGCTTCCTACACACAGACAGATACCACAGTGTCAAAGCAGACATATTTCACCTGGTTTGGCAGAGCAATTGGTTCATAGAAAAGAGCCTTGGCTTACTGTGGCTGCTCTCTGCTTCACACACTCCTTGTAAGCCTTGATCAGCTCCCACACAGAAGCTGTTATTTTTCTCCAGTCAAACATGCTGTCCAAGAAAAAAATGCCATGAATTATAGCTATACGTGATCCCATCTTCTCATGATGACCTTTTCTTAAATACGTTAACAATGATTTTCTAACTGAGAAAAAAATGAGATGCCACTTTGAGAGTGGAATTAAAAAATAGAGCTAGGTAGAATTTTTTTTTAAATTAGAAACCCCACAGGTTGGCGTTGGGAGTCTCCAGCAAATCAACTTGCAAACTGGCATTAATTAGGGGAACAAAGAAAAGGCTGGCTTTCCAGTGGTGATATAAAATGATTTCTGCATTAACAAAATGTATCCTTCTCTTCTACTTTGACCATGAGTTGTCTTCGCCTAGAAAGTACAGATGTGGACCTTGGCTTTGGTTATAACATTGAATAAGGAAAGTCTCAAACAAATTGGATTTGTATTAATTCAATATGTTCCAAATAGATCCCACTTTAATATTAAACTTGCATTTCCTCTTTGCTTAATCCAGTTATTTCTATTGGTAGAAACAGACGCCCTGGAAGTGGGGTGTCTTTTAGCTGACTTGTGTCAGGGTGGAATCTGTGGTCTGTGCTTGTGCCAGGAGTATGTACTATTTTCACAAGCTTCAAATGCACGAAATAGAGAATTTTCACTGAAAATATTATGGTATTGCTGATCTCACTTCCTTTGCCCAGCCTCTGCTGGCATAATCTGATCCTTAAAAGTTTAAATTACTAGAGGCAGGAGAAATACCCTTGCATATCCTTACACAATGTGCACCACAAAGGAACCCCAGACTTGTGCATATGCTTTACTGAGGTTATGAAGACATCAATCACACACTTTAGTTTCTGAATAACTCTGTAGGTGCCAGCAAATTCTAAGTTTAATAACTGTGGTTTGTTTCTGAAGAGTAGCCTTAGCAGGTAACAGTGCCAGCCTTCTTGAGGTTTTTGCTGTGATCAGTCAAGATTATTGAAGAAATCAGTCCAAGTACATGAAAAATTCAGCAAATCAAATAGATGCCCGCCTTATTTTTAGATACTGTCTTTATGTTTTGCAGGTTGAGAACCTGCATAGTTAACATGTTCTAGTTTTGGTGTACAAAGTCACGGTCTGTTGAGAACAAGTGGAAGAAATTAATTGCACTTCATTACCAATATTCAACCATACCATAATTCTGTTTTTCTTAAGCAAAGCACGTATTTCCAGTTCTTTGGGCACTGCATTTGTATCAACCCTGTCAGTTACTGCTTATGATTGAACACCATATGTGTTATAGCCAATACTTCTGATTCATTGACACACTTATTCCTGGGAACTTTATCTTGTCTTGTTCCACGCATCATTCTAGTTAAGTGTAAAATGAAATATCTACCAATGACAATCCCAATGGTATTTAAACTGAAGGGAAATCCCCTGAATGCGATTGTTTCCTGCCTCCCAGTCTTGCCAGCAAGAGCCAGGACCAAGTCTACCTCTGGACCAGGATTTTAAAAACTTAAACTTTTTGTTCCACAACACAGAATAGAATCCAAGGATCTGGTCCACAAAGTCCGTGCTCCCCAACCCTCTTCTACCAGAACCTCCATAGTCTGTTTGTACCTTCCACAGCTACTAATGAGATAAGAGAATATGGGTGAGTCTTGGAAGGTCACAATGTCTGCAGAGTACTCGGTAACCATCAAGCAGCGCTTGGTGACCAAGGCTGACTGACTCAGTGAAACCAGCCCTAACTTCTGCTAGCTGTCAAATATCATTACCTTTGCAGTAAGGATATCAGGAACTGCAAATATTACCAAGGCTAGATAGTACGATTTGCGGTTCCTTGGGATGAAAATATCTGTCCAGCTCCTCTGAAGACTCTTTGTTTTACTTTGATTGCTTTGATCTACGTACCTACCAATCCCAACAACACAATCAGCCATCTTTTTGCTGATCCTTGAATACTGGGGTTTGAAGTTCTGACTTGAGACCAGAAAAAATTCCTTGTTCTGTTACCACAGCTGTGTTTCTGAATCATGGAATGGTTAGTGTTAGAAGGGACCCTAAAGATCATTGAGTACCAACCCCCCTGCCATAGGCAGGGACACCTCCCACTAGAGCAGGTTGCTCAAAGCCCCATCCAGCCTGGCCTTCAACACTTCCAGGGATGGGGCATCCACAACTTCTTTGAGCAATCTTGGTGAGGCAACCAGTACGGTACTAACANTCGTTGGCTCGTGTTGAGCTTCTCATCCACCATTACTCCCAAGTAATTTCCTCAGGGCTGCTCTCCAGCCATTCTCTGCCCAATCTGTTTTTGTGCTTGCGATTGACATGTCCCAGGTGAATGCTCATCCTTTATTTTACTTGCCTATGTATCGCCCCTTTTGAGAAGGTAGCACAAAGTATGTATTTAAGAACATATGTATACCCCAGGAAAAAGATAAATAGTTGGGAATAGATCATCTTTTCTACAGAAAAGGCTTAACGAGGAGAAAGGAGACTTTCTATCTTACTACTTTTTACACGTGGTTTTGATTATCATCATAAGACTGGCAGAGCTTTTCGCATACCAGCCAAAGCTTAACACAAGAGAAAATGTGGATTCCATTGGGGGCTATTTGAACCTGTAGCAAAACCCTAGAGCACAGGCAAAAATTGCAGTTGTATCCCACATCAGCTGGAGAAGGGGAATGTTCCATCTGGGATGAAACTGTAAGAAGAGCAGCGAGAAAGGGACATGCAGGGAAATATTATCAATGTTGGCTGATATTTTCCCTTTTCAGCAAGTGGAACTGCTGAGATCTCAACAGCTGCACCTTGTGCTTTTGCTGAACGGTGTGTACGCTTCAACCCCACTGTCACTTTGCTATTAGCTGCAATATGGAGATGTGCAACTTGCTCAGCGTGACAGGCTGGAAAGCCATTTTGCCACAAGCATTTCTTCCCTTTCAGTGCCGTTAAGACAACCAGGCTTCACCTTCTGACACCTGTCAAGAACCTTAATGGTCACTTAATATATCAGTTTTTAATGCATTGTCTGCTGAGTTGGAGGTACTTCCATCACAGGTCACTGTATATCACCTTAATACAGGCACTTTCTGTGTATGCATTTTGTTTAAGAACCTTGCATTGCTCCTCCACGTACTCACCACCCATTACTGAAGCACTGTGTTCAGCAGCACTGAAAAGCAGCCCAGGTACCTGCACCAAAGACCAGGCTGACATGCCACGCCCTTCCTTCACAACAAGATCTTCCCCACATCTGCCAACACATCTCACTTCAGGATCTTTTTGTGCTCTAACACTTCCTCTGTTATTCATCAGACGACTTCCCTGTCCTTGTGTTTTCAATTAGACAAATGCTCTTGTAGAAACCCCTAATGTCTACACTATCCAGTCCCTTGTTTTTCATGATTGCTTCCGCAGATAATTAGCAGATGATCCTTGTCCTGCAGACTTTATAATCTCTCTCTTCCTGCTATCAATGTCACTCCATGGCAATAGACTAGCACAGTGCATTTTCCTAGTCCCAGAATCCTGCAATGTCTCTCCCATCTGACACCTGCAAGAACTGAACTACATGATGTGCTTGGCCCATGCAACACTACATAAACTTGGGCTAGAATTGCAAGGCTCTTCATGCTACCCTCCATTATAGCTTACGTATGGAGTCTAGATTACCCAAAAACTTGCACAAAAGGGCAGATAAATGGACTCCATAGAGGAAGATGAGGTCAGGGAAGACCTGTTTTTATCTCAGACTGCTGGATGTTCACTGACCATATTTATTTTGGAGATCACACAAGCAAAATAGACTGAGAGAGCACAGAAATCATTAAGAGAAGTCAGTAACTTTCAGTTCTGTACTTAAAAATCAACTGTTTTGCTAATGTAGCAACAAGACTTCATATATAAAATTGTAGGTTAGAGAGGCAGGTGATGGTAGGCACCCACGTCTTCTGGTAAAACCCCAGACAACTATAATATATTTTTGAATGAGTTACTTAGAGCATGTCCTATAGCACCACCTAGCAGGCTAATTTAAAAGTGGTATCTCTTACTCCCTGACTGTAGCAATGTGCTTATGTAAGCAACATAATTAGGGTACATTTCAGCCTTTTTTCACCTTCCTTGCTGTAACAGCTGCTTCTTGAAACCAGAATCATATCAACATGGTGATTAGTAAAGTTGGGATGTCTACTTACTATAAAGCTCTTAACAGAAAACCATAGAGCAAATGCAATGCTCCGCCAGCCTCTTGTGCTTTTGCATAAAAAGACATAGGTTTTTAGACATCTCCAGCTGGTACCAAAGGCAGAAACACATTCCAGAAAGTCAGACTGCACAACCCCATCCAACCGTCCCTCTGTATTCACCAGTAGGATAAGTACATCTTAGTGACTCTCAGGTTTTCAAAATCCATCATGACACTGTGTGTTTCAGTCTCCAGCTGTCCATCCTCATCTGCATGCACTTTTTCTTTGTACATCTGCAAGAAGTATAACTATCAATGCCACCTTACAAATGATAAGTTTTGGCAGATGATGAAGCTACATGCCAAGGCTGCAGAACCAAGGCTGTAACAGCGTTCTGCTGATATAAAGTGAGAGGTGAAGCTATCCTCTCCTCTTTTTCTGGCTGCCTCCAACCTTGTTACGTTCCTGGCACTTTTCAGTGATTCTATTCACCTCACAAACCTGGTAGAAAATGATCCCTTTTTTACCTGTTATTATGTTTTCTGCTGATAGTGAGTTAAAGGTGGTGCACAAAGAGGGTCTAATGGATGCCAGATTTGGTAAAAAGTGGTTCAGAGGGAGAAAGCAAGGTGGGGAAGGTGGGATCTTTCCCCTGACTTCTCCCTTTGGGTGGCAGCAAACCATTCCACTTCCTTGCCATATTGCATAAAACCATAACCTAAGGGTAGAACTGTGCCCTTCTCTGAAGGAGGGTGTTTTCTTAACAATTATCAACTTGTTTATTGGAAGTTAAAACCAAGGCTGTCATTAACAGCCTCTGTACACAAGGAGGAATGCTGGCTATGCCTAAGCAGGCCTGTTCAACATTAGCATTCCTAAAATGCAGGATATCATCTAGTAGGAAAAAAATAGGATAAATATCTTCACTAGGATACTTTCTTATAAGTCCTATCTGAATTTGAATGAAAACTCCCAAATATTCAGTTTACCACCTTAATCCTTTCATGTGAAAGCAAATCTCAGGCCAGAAGGTCTGAGATGAAACTTTATGGCAAGAGATGCCTCAATCAGAGGATCCTACAAAGAAAGCAAGATCTGTCAGAATTAATCTAAGTAGATAATAACCATGGCTTGCTTTTATTTCTATTCCGCTGTCTCTCAACCCACTACAGAGCATTATTTCCACTCGGATGGTGAAAAAATGGTTACCTGGTGCAAAGGGCCATTTTAAAACAACCATAGAGCGTCAATGCATAGCTCTCTGATAGATGAGGCAAACCCTAATATTCTATTATCCACTATAAAATCCTAAACTGTTCTCTGCCCTTGTTTTGCAAGGACAGCCCAAGCCAGAGGCCAGGCTGGCTGTTAGGGAGCCGTGCCCCGGGGAGGCCATGGCCCTGCTCCATCACCCACCGCCCTTCTCACTGCAGCCATGGGCCACTGCCAAAAAACGGGCAGGCCTTCAGCTCCCTCAGGGCGTCCATGTCNACTTTTATATTTTTATTTTTCGACAAGAGAGTCTTGAAATCCTGAGCCCTGGAAGAGGGCCCGGTCCTCCCCCGCCCCCCTTCCTTATTGATACTGGTTTAAGGTGGGCTTTCCCCTCGGCTAGATGTGATTCGAAAAAAGAAATGTATTCAAATGTTAGGGCAAAACCTGCCAAGGTAACCCATAGGTAACCCTGTGCTGAACTTTAGCTATTAAAATTCTCAGACGTAAGTGGGAACGAGTGCCCGTGACACCATAAAGGTAAATTGAATTTCAGCATTTGGGAGAAACCAACCTTATAAATGTTGTTGTGGCTTTAAGGGAATTAAGTAAATGATTAATTTTTCAGGATATGGTCCATATAAATTGCCTTGAAGTTTCCGGTTGCCTGCCTTGTACATAAGTAACACGGAGTTTATGAATAAAAATAAAGATGCCTAATGCGGTTAGGGCAGCAGTGGGATTTTCTGCAGGAGCTGAGAGTCCCTGCTGATCCCAGGGGAAGATCTGAAAGCACGAACGCTGAAAGGTATTAAGGGCAAGTTTCCTTTTATTTTCGTGAGACTATTGACTGTTACAAGAAAGTGAATCTTCCATGGCATTTCCTGCTTATTCTTGCATTAGGCATGTGGTGGGACTGCTGGGTGTCATCCAGTCAAGAACGCAGGCTGAAACCATGCCTGCAAAAAGAATAATTTAATTTCCAAAAAAAAAAAAAAAATTTAAAAATTCTTATAATCTCTTACAACTTTTATAACTGAAGCCACCCAAAAATAATTGTTAGTGCATTGGGGTGTATCCTGCCATTATGGCTGTTGAGGAGAAGTGTAAAGGTAAGCACAGTGCTTCCTCCTCCACTTTCCTGTGGTTTGCCAGTGGTTGTGTCTAGGTGTGCTTCCCAGCTTCCCAAGTCACTGACCAGGAGGAGCATTCAGCATTGTGTGTGCTTGGCAAAGCACCACTCGGTCATGCAAGAAAGGAGAGTGGACTGCTTTTTCAGCATGCTCTGCCCTTCCCTACACTGGTGTGGTTTTGCTTTCAAGTGTTCCTAATTGTAAAAGATCTATTAGCCAGCCCAGAAGAGAGGGCTGTCTCTAGCACAAGCAGGAGAAACTTGGGAAGCTCTTGGCTCAGCTTCACATGTGGCTCAAGTGATATTCTTAATAAAATCATCCCTTAGCAGTGCTCCTCCCTCCCCTCCCCCCTCCCCCTCAAATGGCGTGACCTTTTCAATCAGATCTAGACAGAGAGGTTTTACTGAAAGGCTGTTAACTCCAAAGAGGTCATTTGGGTTTAGTATTACCACTTTCTGGTTTTTAGCAGTATTATCAAGGAGGTTTTCTTCCAAAATTGGGTTTCATCCAAGCTCTTGGCTCTTTAGCATGTTTTTCTTAAATAATTTTGTCAGACAAATCACCACCTCCGGTCTTCAGCAGAATGTAAGAATACCACTGCTTATTACACTAAGAAATAAGTATTAAATTATTGTATACTTACATGCATCATTGTTTTTATTAAGCACTCAGTATGTGTTCGGTGCAGTATAAACATTAAACAAGATTATTCTTCCCCTGGTGAATTTACAGTCTGAAAGAGCTTCATATGAAGGAGTAGTAATAACATATCATTAAAACACCACTTTTAATTTAATCTCTTTTGGTTTCCCTGTGGTTAGTGCTCATTTGCTGTTGCTGATGGCTGGTGTATCCTGGCATATCATGTGGTGCTGTTTTATGAAGTTGCATCCCCCAGTTGTCCACTCTGTCCCTCTGTGGGAGGTTCTGGAGTGGAAGAGGAGAGCATATGTCTGTGTTTCAGCTGCTGCCGTACAAAGCCCAGCAGCATAGCTGAAACCCACTTTTGATGGTACTCTACACTAGGACCTTGGTTGTTGTATCAAAGCACGGTTTCCTTCTGCCACCTCAGCTTCCTGTAGGGACAGCTGGAAATACTAATGTCTTCAACAGCTGCAGGAAGATTCTCTGAAGCTCATGTGTTAAAGCCCTGAGGGAAGAGACATTGCAAGATGCAAATGGAAACAGAGGCATCCAATTTTCACTGATGCCTGTTGGATTTAGGTGTCTAATTCACTTTTATGTCTTTACAGTAGCATTGGTTTAGGGGAGAATTCTGTAACCAGTGGGATTTTTTCAAGAGGCTGAGGTTTCCTGGGCACAGCACATCATATGGCTTGGACTGTAAAAGGAAGTGATACTCCCCAAGGGAAGTAGGACTCTTGAACTAAAGGAGTTGGCAGGTTGGAAAGTTTTTGAGTTTATCTGCTTATTTAAAGAGTCACAACATAGTTGTCTACCCTGAAACAATTTCTGTTCCAGTTTCTGCTCTGGATTGTGTATGTTATTTGCCAGAGAAATTACTTCAGAGACAATTTTTTAAAAGTAGCCTCTGAAAGCATGCTGCTTTCTGAAAATAGCTTTATGCTGAATAAGCTAGAAATGACAGTGGTTTTAATAATGAGGTTGACTATTTGCTAGAACAAACTCTGAAGCAAAATTCTATCTTCTGAAATTTCCAAATCAAAATGTGATCCTATTTGGGAAGTTGTGATCAAGCTGAAGTTACAGATTTAGTATTGAGGTTACTGATTCAAATTATTGGAGCTGTACTGTATAGGAGGTTAACGTAGATTAATCTAATTATTGGCTCTTTCTGGCCTTAATATCTGTAGTCTGTGTCTGTAGTAGAGTGCAACAGTAGGATTGTGCTGGCAAGGACTAGACAAGTATGTTGGGTAAACAGAGAATGTGTATTGATTGCTGGGGAAGAAGACAGTATGGTGGCTTTATTATTGTCTTTACTGTGGTAAATTGATTTACTGGAGGAGAGGGAGAAGTTAATCCTTCATATTAATCATCATGTGTCACGAGGGCCAAAAATTAATGAGTATCACTGTATCTATGTAAAGGTGTTTTGTGTTTTGTTAATGTAAAAGAGAGAATGTTTCTTTGGTTATTGTGCTCTCCTCGGGATTTTTGCCTTTTTTTTTTCCTTTTAATTCTGCGAAAATGACAGACCCATCTATGCCCACTTTAATTCATGATTTTGTGTTATAAACAGGTTAGGCTTTGACTATGGCAGTGCAGTTCCTGCGGAAGGCATCTGTGTGGTTAAAGAAGCGCAAGATCACGTTGTTGGCCGTTTCTTGCATGGGACTGTTTGGTGCTGACCTTTCCTATCATGTGTTTCCTGAGCAGACGTTCAAACTGTTGCATGAGTGCTGGTCAGAGGGGCAGCCAGCTGAGCTCTCACAGAAGCTCCGTGGTGTCTTTCAGGATGTCCTTCAAGATACTGATGTGCAGTCTGCTGCCTCCTATCAAGCCTTTGCAGCTTCTGGCTTCCAGCCTGTGAGTGCTGGCATCCCCTGGCTGCCAGCAGGCACTTTGGTGGGCATCCCGCCGAACTTTGATAGCACAGCGGAGGATTCAAAAGGAATAGTCAACCACGTTGTTGTGATCAATGGCAAGGAAGTAGACTGGGAGAGCAAGGAAGGCATTGCTTTGAAGGAAGCTCTGACGTTTTCACTTGCAGCACAGAAGTTTGCCATTGCCAGAGATGTTGTGTATTTGCAGAACGGCAGCCCTATAGCAAGTGCGGTCGTGGCTCCAGCTTGCTTAGCTGGTACCTTTTTCTGTGGGAAGGGTATAAAGCTACTTCTGGGTTTATCTTCTGGCCACGCGATACTTCGCAGCCTTTGTAACCTCCTAACTGCTGCTGGTGGACTCATGTGCTATTACGTTTCTTACGATGCCGTGACCTACCACCTGGACTGCAAGGCTGACAGAAAGGCAGCTACTGTTTCCAAAGAGTACGCCAGAGGTGGGGTTGAATTTTATGACAAAATCTTGTCCCGCAACAGGATTCTTCGTGGTCTCATGGGCAAACAAGGGATGAAAATGTATGCCCCAAGTGGTAACCTTTTCCCGAGGTATTGGTTCAGAATAAAGTATACCCCATACACTTACCGAAGAGATTTGGTTGTTAATATTTTACAAGAGCTCCAAGCATAGGAGGGGAGTGCTTGAATTTTAAACTTGTGAATTATGTATTCTCTTGGAACACTGCTGTGCTGCTTTCTTTTCTCCCCCCCCATCTTCATTAGAACTGTGGGGTTTATTTTTGCATATAGTTTGGAAGGAGTTATTGCACATTCTGTGAATAAAGAATTCCCTCTTAAAATATTTAAGACTCTCTTCAGAAGTGCTCTGTTCTCTGTGCATCTCAAATCACAAGACCACTGAGGAGGGGAACTTCTCAGACACTGATCTGGATGTTCTGCTGCTTTGCTCTTGTCTTCCTGCCAATGCAGTCTAGAAAATGGAAAGGATACAGTCCAATGGAGAGTTCTGGGAGCATTACCATTTAAAGAGGGATGTTTGCCATTCCTCCTATGGAATGGAATGGAACTCAAAGATGTTTTAAAAAAACAGGCATTCTTTATCATGCTCTTACAGAAATACTAAGCCACAGTGTTTCTGTTCTGTGTAGTTTTTTGCACCGTGTGAATTCTTATGCTGCAATCGCCATTCTTCAACAGGGCACACTAGTTTATGTTACAGTTTAATACAGTTAGATTATTACCAGCACCTGCATAATTTTGCTTAAATCTGGTTCTGCTGTCTACATGTCATGGTGACTGCAGCGTGTGTATCTTGAATGTTTCCCAGCAGGGATGGTATGTAACACGACTATCAGACGTTGGTTGTTTTTTCACAGGTGCGATAAGCATGTTTGGGAGAGGGTTTTCTGTTTGCGTTGGTACAATTTTTGTTTAATTTAAAAATGCATGCAGAGTTATGTCACCTTTCATGTCAAAGAAAGCAAGGTGTAAGAACTAAGTCTGCTGTTCAGTGCAGAAACTGGTGAGGTCCATGATGAAGAGGTGCCAAAGGAGATTATTCTCCTGTTTCAGACTAGCCTAAGAAGGTTTTGTCTGGCAGAATGGAGCTTTGCCCAGGCTTACTAATCTTCTGGAAAGGACTTTAGGGCACGGGCAGTAAGCTTTCTACTATAGCCTCACCTTGAATCTTTTATGCTACCTCCAAGATGGTAGGTAGTTCTCAAACTTTGTAATTCCCCCTTTTCTCTGTTTCTATTCCAGTAGCCCTCCCTGGTGACATCACAGCAGTTTTCTTCCTCTCATCTCTGTTGTCATTCTTAAAGGAAACTTCTATTATTTTGTACCTTCTCAGTCCCTGGTGTACTGAGTGTCCTCTCTGCCCTGGATTTGTCCTTTCTTCATCTGCTGCAAGAGCTGTCATGCCGGTGTTTGCTCTAAGCATTACTGAGTTCTGTTTTCCCTTCGAATCACGTGGTGAAATAAAGTTGATATACTGGCTACAGTGGCACTGGTATTGCTTAACATTGTTGAAGCCATATATATAAGATGTTTGGATTTCTGCTGAATTAATCTGTGTCATGTTTTTCTGGACCACTACCTAACTTGCAGTTGTCCTTGAAGTTTCAGGTCATGAGAAGCCTTTTAGGTGCTTTCTGGTTGTAGGGCCTAAGGTTATTGTTCTTGTGGCCTTTGTGAAAGAGTTTAACAAAATCTCCTAGTCTGTGAAATAAAAGGAGGATTTACCTTTAGGCAGGGGGCTTTCAAAGCTTCAGGATAAATTTTATTTGAATTCTCTTCCACATAAATCCAATATAACAAGTCAAGATAGAGGATTTTTGGTTGAGTGATGTAGTGTGGCTCAAGATTGGAATATAATTCCTGTTTTATGTAGCCTGTGAGTTCAATTCATCCTCCTATTACTCTGTCAGACTAGTCTAAACTTCATGAAAGGTTCTCAGAGGGAACATGGCCTGCTTGTTCTATGTGGTTTAAGGAGCTGCTGCTACATAAAGAGTGCAGAGAGGAAACGGAGGCCACCTTTGAGATTTGCAACAAGTAGCAGCTTAAATAAAATTAAATTTAAGAAAGCTGCTTGCCTCTTACCTCTCTCTACTGCTGCTTTTCATCAAGATGCCTGCAGCTAGTGCTGTTATTTAACGTTCTCAGGTTGTAAAGCCCTGGTGATGCTAATGGGTTTTGCAGTTGTGCACTTTGCATTACTCTTACAGCTGGATTCTCCAAGAAACTCCACGTGTCTGTAGATGCTGTGTCTGATTTACCCTTCTCTGAACTTGCTGTGGCATATTGGTGTCAGTAAGGGAGGGCTGGCTAGTGTTAAGACAGATGCCCTTGCCTTCCAAAGAGGTGTTCTTGCCAAGGGCTTATGCACCTCTCTGTAGTCAAGCTCCTATTCTGTCACCGTCTGTGTAATCTGGAAGCACAGTAATGTCAATATAAGGGAAATGGGAATTGAAATCACAGCTGCTAATTAAGATTTCCCTAAACTTTGGGAATGTGTGATTTGTCCTGGAAAAGATTTGTGTCATGTGTGTTGCCAGGTAATTGTTGCTTGGAAGATCAGTCATGCTATTTGGCAAGTAAAAATAGCACAACTCAAACATACAACCATGAAAATACTCATGCAGGGTCTTACAATATTGCAGAGATCTTTCTGTAGGTGGAGCTTCTGATGAAATCAAATAGGAGTTCCACATACTGGTGCTAGAAATGATCTAGTTTTGAGAGTAAGATAGAAGCAAGCACCGCAGAATTAGAGGTGAAAACACTGGTTGATTATGCTCTTCATGTGAAGAACAGTCTGTGGTGGAAAAGCAGGTTCATTCTGTGGCCCAGAAGAGCCCGCGTGAATCAGTTGGTCACTGGTGTCGGTGAACAGCCTTGCTCTCCTCCAGCTCTGAAGCTGAAACTGAGGAGTTCAGAAGACTTGTTAATTGGCTTCTCTTGCACTGCTCAGATGAGGCAGACCGCACAATTTTTTAGGTAGAAAAACAACAGAAAATGTTAAGCAAAGGGAATTGCTAGGAAATGAGGAAATAAGAAGCCTAAGCCAAGAACCTGTAGAAGCGAAGGTGTGAATGAAATAATGAGCTCTCATAGAAATGGATATTGTCTGTAAAAATGAAGTTTTCTTTCTGTCTGATGATGTGAGTCAGGGATGAAGTATGAGTGGTAAATGACTAGAATGAGTTGCTAGTTTAAATTTATACACAATCTAGTTTAAAGAGATATTGCCTTGACTATTTTTTATTATTATTATTATCCTGAATTGTCTATATAACTGAAAAGAAAATGATCTTTGAAATTTAATTTTTATGTAAATGTAATGTTGCTGCTTTAGTGGATAATGCTGCAAGAGACAAGAGCCACCTCAGTGCTTTGCCCAGAATTTCCACTGGTGTGCAAGAATTGCAGGGTCTGGCTCATGTGTTTCTTTCCCTATCCTAAAAATTGTGGCTTCTTGTCATGGAGACACCTTCACGTCAGAAATAGAGCAAGACTGAGAGCTAGACAGTTTTCTTGAAGACAAACTGTAGATGACATCTGATTTGAAGTAATTTCTTAGTCCACTGCTAATGAGTATCTGGCTCCTCTGGCAGTTTATGGGAAGAAGGAGCTTCAGTGGTGTCTTCCAAGAGAGAAATCTCCACCTAGGGAGCATGTGAGTTAAGAATGTTCCCCGTGGTATTGCCACAACAGCTTCAGTTGAAGTGTCATGGTCCTTTAGAAAACAGCCCATCTTATTACAATAGAGCACTGTTATCACCCCTTTTCACATCAAAGCAGTTTCCAGAATCTGACAGAGAGGATGGGGAGAGAGCTAACTCCGGAGCCTGTTGTCCCCTGCAGGGTAAGCTGGTGGTGTTGGGAGAGGTGATGCTGGAAACTGAGCCTGCTGCTGTCGTTTTGCCCTTGGCCATAGCAGTCGTGAAACAACCGCTGTGACAAAGTGTGGCTTGGGTGGGAGTGAACGACAATGTATGAATCAAATCAGCAGGAGTGAATCACAGGCAGCTTCCATTAAAGGAAGAAATGCGGAGAATCCATCCCAGAACGAGTGCTGCTGTGTGCAGCCATTGCGGGCAAACAACTGTAGGCATCTCCACTATGTGGAAATGCAATTCCAAGCAAGCTGCAGACACTGAGACGAGTATGTGGGCCACATCCTGCAACTGTTATCCGCTCGTGTTCATTAAAAGCTTCATGTAGCAGGTGCGATTATAGGAATATAAAAATGATTAAGTTGCAGGCAACCTGCCATCCATGCATGCACCGGTTCCTCCTTGATTTCATTCATCTCAGCTGGAAGCGTATAGAACTGAAAGGCAGAATGCACTGGGAAGCAGTGGAATGCTGATGTAGGAAGACATAATTAAGATCTCAGAATAAGGAGAACCCTGTCAGGAAGAGGGAGAGGTTGAATTCAGTTGCTATCAAAACTAGACTTAAGAACAGAAAAGCAATGTAATTATTCTCTAGGAATTGGTATGTTAGACAAATTAAATCTGAGCCAGCTGAAAAATGGCTCAGGGATGTTTTGCTGGGCTTCGTTTTCACTGAGAATACATCACTTTGTTTAACTGTGAAGTGAGTAAGTGAGTGTATTCAAGCTGCTCAAACTACCAGATCTGTAAAGTGGAGAAAATTGCTAAAATTTGGCTAGAAATGATGATGTCTTTCCTATCTGGGAAGAAAAAAAAAAAAAGAAAAAAAAAAAAAAGATTTTTTTGGATGAGCCAAACTCTTAAGCTTCATAGCCAGAAATGAACACTGAAATAGCCCTGAAGTTGGGCACTCTCACTTTCCTCAGTCAGACCAAGTTTGCCATGATGTATCCTGGTCTCCAATCTTGAGAGAAGGAGTGCTCTTAAAAACTCAGTTTATGTCCAAAAATGCTCTTTAGAAAACACAGCCAGCCCAGGTTTATGTTTATTTCCCCCCTCAGTCCTTACTGCAGGGACCACTTGTGGTACTGTGTGCTTGTGTAGTGCATACTGTGATGTGACCTCTGCCTAATACTGTTTGAAAAAATAATTGTCCCTCAAATCATAAAAAAAAGAAAACTCTTTTTTTTTTGTTTGTTTGTTTGTTTGTTTTTTTTTTAATTTAACAGCTGAACTTCCATCATCTGGAAGTTGGGCCCGTTTCCAGTCCCAATCTGGTTACTGGGAGTCACTAACCACTTTGGTCTGCAGGAGCATTACTGTGTTAATGTCATCAAGGCGTTAACAGCTTCTTTCAGTATAAATGAATAACAGGTGAAGTTGCATCCTCCTCTGTGTGTGGCCAAGTTACTTCTGCTGGAGATGTCTTGCAAAACAGCAGATCTCGTTAGGATGACTAATAGTATTTAGAAAACATAAGACACTATGAGCCCAATCCCAGGTTCACAGTCCCAGCAGTTCTCACAGAGGGAACATTAGGAAAGGATATGCAGTATCCTAACAACTTTTCTCTGGTAGCTGTCTCGTGGTTTGGTGCAGACCTGCTGACCTCTGGTAGCTTCATTTCTATCATTTGCTGAAGTAATTTTCCAGTGGGAATGTTGTTATTTCTTCATTCTCTGTTCCTTTTCATTTCCCCTTGCTCTGCTAACTCTAATTGTCGCTGCTGCTGCTGACTCATCTTGCAAGCTGCTTCAGCTCACTCAAACAAGATTTATGAACTCTTGAAGCTCTCACTTGCTGCTTGCACTTGCATTTGCACTACCTGCCTGCTCCTACAGTACTTACTCGCCAAAGATCACAGCTGCTTGAACTTCTCTTTTGTTTTGTTAGGTTTAGTATACCTGGGTTTGCAATGAAAAATGGCTTTGACTAAATGAAAAATTATGGTTAAAACTCTTTTTGTTCTTGTTCTGCCATCAAAAAGAAAAAATTAATATTGCTTTTGAATTTTCCATTTAGCATTACTCTATGAAAGATGTATTTTTCATTTGCCATCTATGGCACCCAGTTCACTTGTGATCTCAGTTTGCCTCTTGCAATTTAAAGATGCTGCTATTTCCTTTGATCCCTTAGAAATTTTGTTTCCTCTTCTTGAAAATTGCAGGAAATTTCCTGTACTTCTATTGCTAGGTGATATACTGTGACTTGAGAAATAACACCTGGTGTTGTACTGATGTTGAGCTAGCTCAGGCACATCCGCTTTACGCCTTAGTGCTGACGAGTAGAGATATTGCTCACTGGCTTTAAGACCTGTGTCTTCTCAAGTTTCTTATATTGTGGTTCTACTGGGGAGTTTAGAGATGTCTTTTAATCATCTGCCACTGAGCAGAAAGTGAGTGATCTGTTGGGTTTTGTGTGATGAAAAGGAATGCTTACTCACTTTTGCCAAAAAGCTCTGCATGTTTTGAATGACTCTTGGAAGGGTGGGGGCTTTGGAATGCAGAAGGAAAGCCTAGGCAAACCCAAGGAAAATAACCCCACTTTCCTTAAATTTTCTAAATCTTGATGTTGTTGCAAAGCTGTATACTGCACAAGAATTGCAATAGACTTCTGTAACTAATTGCATCTGATTTCTAGGTTATCCCTTTAATAGGGCTAATCTCTGGAGTCCTGATTGTGTGCACAGGTACTTAGCTGCTCTTGAGTAGCATCTTCATGATTGCTCAGTACATCCTCAAGTAGTCACCTTTTGTACCACTTCCCAGTTCCTTGTGTTCAGCCACGCTCCGGGTAATCCAGGTAACACACCCCACAGACAAAAGCTTCTGCTTCAGTTCTGGGTGCCGCAGCAGTTCCTCTTAGGTGATCCTTTGGACTCAGTTACTGAGTAGCCACCAGAGATTTCGGTGTAGTAGCCCCTGAAATCAGGGGTGGAGTTGAAATCAGTGGAGTTGAGAATGGAATGCACTCATTCCCTCTCCAACATCCACCAAGCAACATGTGACAATTCAATACCATGCTGGCTCTACCAGGTAGGCTGTTCCAAAAAGCCCATGCTGCTACTTCTTTCCAGCCAGAGAACGTGGAATTTTCAGGGCTTCTGTTACTACAAATATATCTGTTGATAACAACGCAAATCAGCAGAGACTGAAGCCATAATTTGTGATATAAAAACTAGAAGTGGCATTTTCAGAAGTGAAAACTAGTAAATTACTCCGCTGTAACTATAAAGAGATTTAACAAATGTGGAAGTAAAGATAAAACTACAATCTGCTTTACTATCATAAAGCTATATTCATTCTTAAACAACAAATGAATTACTACACATTGAAACACTAGATCTGTTTCTCAGGGAAGACTGAAAATTAAGATCAAGCCATGTTGTAAATAACGATGCTGGTTTTGAAAAAACTTTTGTGTTTCTTTTTTTTTTTTCTTCTTTTTCTTCATTTCCTGAGTAGACTGGAGGCATCTATAAATATTTTAGAAACAGAGCAGGGGAAGAATTGCTCTGTAGCAAGTTTTCCATGTAAGATCTTTTCTCTTATGGGATGAGCTCTGCTGCCTTGGTGACTGTGTTATAAAAGCATGTTATATAATTCTCTGTAGATACCCACAGACAGATATATTTATGGTTTTTGGAAACTTCATGTAATTTAGGCCTAAAACTTGAAGTGTGTTTTATAGTTCCTCATTAATAATAGTTGAGAATTATGCTCATCTAAGGCAGCATGCATAAATTCTTAATGTTCAGACATTCATTATATGCCTGTGATGGTTAGAAGTTGCCATAGGAAAATAAAAGCCAGCAATCCCAAAGGCTGGGGGTTTTATATATTCTTGTAAGCAATTTGGAAAATAGTGTTTATCCCCTAACACTTCTTTCCGTTCTGCTTCCACAATCTTTCACTCAATCTAAAGATATAATAGAGAATATTGAAAAAGTCAAATCAGGAATGAGGCAAACTTAGTGATCAAGTTTTCATTAAGCAGCGCAGAACCATATAAAAGGAAATGCTGAATCCATCCTTTCATGCAGGTTACAAATCCAGGTAGTCGTTTGCAATCACAGTTTACAGATCTTAATAGTGTTCGCTTGTATCAAATGTGAAGATGGCTGTGGCATAGTTGCAGGTGGCTAGAGGGGAGCCAAATATATGTATGTTGGCTTTACACCTGGGAAGCAAGTGAAAAGGCAAAAGTTTTTTCTTACTTTCCTGATTGGAACATAATTAGTGTTGCAAATTAAAGTTATGCTTTAACAATTACAAATTGAACTGTGGAAACATTTCTTTCAAATTTTTTTTTCAAACTTTTCAGCAGCTGAACTGGATTTGTAGAGTCATAAAATGCAAAAGTTTTGGACTAAGAATGAGAGTAATTGCGATTTTTCTACATATTTGGGATTTCTTTCAGTGAAAGAAAAAGGTCTGTGGTTTTTTTTAAAGAAAAAGTCTGGTCTGAAAACTCACAGTAGATGGATTAAAAAGGTACATTTTCTTCTAGAATCAGATCTTTTTTTACTGCTTATGAAGTGAACAGAAAAAAAACGAGCCAAATGTGGTGCTGTGTTCCAAACAAGCAGTTCGGCTGGTCCACCTACTTGGTGCTTCCTTCATCCAGATCCAAAATTGCTCACAGCGGAGAAGTGTTATGTGGAGAACACAATGTTAGGTTTTCCTGAAGTACGAGTTTCCCAAATTGCACCATGGCTGTCTCTGAAGTTTATTGTATTCTGAGGCTAGAAATGTGTTTGATGCAGCTTTGAACCCTGCAAAATATTCCATGTGTGTGTTGTAAGATCAAATGTATAAAAGCTCTGCCCCCTTTCACTGAACTTTTTAATTTTGGACTTTCAAATCTGAAAGAATTATTCCTTACCTGGTATTTTATGGGTATCAGATACATGTTGGCTTCAGCTGAAACCGTGGGTATAAAAGCTTCTGGAAAAAACCCAGACCTACAACACTGTCTTTTTGTTTCATGGTGTTGCTCTGGTTTTAATCTTACAGAGTTTCTCCTGAATTTTACCTTGAATGATGTGAATAGAGCCAATATTGGTGGCCAAGTTCAACAGAGGTGCTTACCTAAATCCTGCAGAAGGCATGACTGATGCAGTGATACAAATTTCTAAGTACGAAACGTGCCTCACCCAGGTCTAAGCACCTCTGGTTACTTGGCAGGCAGGATTCAGCAATGGTCTGGAAGAGACCCAGTGGTGCTGCTGGGTGCCCACCAGTGATGCACCCTGCTCAGGCTCAGTCTCTTGGTGTCCTCTGAGCCGCACCAAAGCTACGCTGCATCAAAGCCATGGCAAAGTGCAACTGGGATGTCTTTTCAACACATGGCTGCAGGAGGTGACATTGTGCTCGCTCTGTTGTGTAAGGTGCTCACGTGCCTGTTGAGGAAGCAGACCTGTGCTAAATCGTCTCTTCAGGCTTATGATTTGTAGGTTTAAACCATAATCTCCTGGAGATTATTTGAAGGAGGGTGTTGCAGGTGAGGATGGATGAGGGGGAACCCTGCATTGCGATCATGGTGTCATGGTGTCATGGTGTGGGAGAAAATGCAGGAGTCATGGGTCTGAAAGGGGAATAGGTAAAAGGAGGAATATTCTGGCAGGTTAAACAGGAGAGAGTCTGGGCTGCTTGTATAATGCAATCCAAGGAACATTTACATCATATACTTGTTACAGCTAATGTGTTTAACTCCTTGGGAAGCAAGAGACTGAAACCAAGTAATTCCCCAAGGTGGATGACCTAACCACAAAGCACTAATCGGGCTCTTCTTGGACAGACTATTTTCAGCAGTGAAGAGCAGTGTTCCCTCTGCCTGATTCTCAAGTCTTATTGACTTTGGTCAAAAGCCTTTGGTTTTCTATGAATATTGGCTTCCTAGAAAAGAAAAAAAAAATAAAACAAACAAACAAACAAAAAAAAAAAACAGAAAAAAAAAACAGAGCAATTTTATTGCTACTGAAGTAGGTTAAGGAGAGCAAAAAGACAGCCAAATTTTTTCATTATGATCCAAAAAAATATCTTTCCATAGACTGTGGCACAGAAATATTATTACCTCATATGTCTCTTATAATTTTCCAAATTATTTGTTAGCACTTAGAGACTAACTTAAAGGAAGTTACAATCCAGGCTATGACCAAGCATGCAATATAAATTTCCTGTTGCACAAATAGGTTACTTGAAAAGGAACATGTAAAATACAGATCATGTTGTAGCTAGGGGTTTTTTTGCCCTCATTTAATGTGTGCATCCATCATACCATCATAAAATTCATCAAGTGTTTGTGAACTTGGCTATTAAAAGTTCTCCCACCCTGCAGTTGGTGGATGGGTTCACACGCTGTCATCTAGGAAACAGTGATTCCCTAGCTTAAAAATTAGTCTGCTCTCTTCCCTACAAATAATTTAAGGAAAATCACTAATTCTGAGGTTTTTCCGTGCCCCTTTTCTGATGCTAATAAATAATATTGTGGGCTAAAGAGCAGACATCTCTCAGGTGAGCTTCTGTGTGTCAAATGTGAACTTTGCGTACCTCTTGGCAGGCAGTAACTCACACGAGCACTGGCAGCGAGTCAGTGAGCATATGTGCTTGAGTAACTCCTGCCCAGTGGGGATAGCGCTTGACATTCTCTCTGAAAGAGAATGTTTTTTTCAGGAATTCAGCAAAGCACGTAGACTTTGAGGGCATGACTACTTTTCCTGGAATCACCAGGCTGTGTTGAGTTGCAGGCTGAGATTCTTTGGTTTCAGCTAATGTTACATCCGCTGTTTGTAACACTTACTGGATTTTTAAGTGCCAAGGCCACAGTGGTAGGAAAACTAATGACTTGCTGGAGGGCTTGATTAATGGGAGTCTACCGGAGGGGAAGGGAGACTGGCCCAAGATTGCTGTCATCTATTAATAAGACCATAATGAGGTCTCCACACTGTGGCAACTATGAATTATTTAGTTGCCACAGATGGACAGCATGCCATTTGAGTCAATGGGATTTGGCCAGAGCCTCCCATCAGAGATCTGGCTTTGCTTAAAGCCTGGTGTAAGGCCTATGCAGCAGGTGTCTCACCCACTGAGACATTTTCTTCTGCCCAGTGAGCTTTGGCCCTTCAGCAGCATGCTGGTTCCTCAGAAAGAATTGAACCACCCTCTGCTAAGAAGTGTGATTTTTATTTGTGCCAAGTTTGCCACTCAAGGAAATAGTGGCAAATAGACAGCTGAGTAGAACGAAGGTTTCTACCATGTTCTGTCCCTGGCTGGTTGAGGGGAAAAGCCTCTGAAAGGTGCTCTTAATTTGTGCCAAGTGGCATCCATTCCTAGAGAATCCTCCTTGAGCTAAGTATAGCTCCTTCACAGCATCACCTCCATCCTCCTACACAGCTCCAACCAGGAACTAAGGGAGATCAGTGGAGAAGGAGCCAGCTACAACAGCTCTACACCATTGGAGGAATAGCATTGGGATCTTTCTGGTATGGCAGGAGTGTACAATGAGTAGGCTGGAATGGAAAATGTGGTTCAAACCAATACCAAAATTTGTATTTGATCAATAATGAAACAAAACTGATCAGCCCAGCACTGTGGTTGCTCTGTGGTATCTGTTGGCGAAAGGATGATACTACAGGCTTGATGAGTATGTTATTTTCAGGCAGCTCTCAGTTTGTTCTTACTCCGCATCATTTTTGAAAAATACAGTTTTTACCACTTGCCGTAAGAATGAGATCTCAGTGTTTTATGTTTTTGGTAAGAATGACATAAGGAAGAGAACATTTTAGTAACCTGACATCACGGTTGTTCATAGGTTGAACCAGTACTTTGATCCAGACTGTGGGTGGATGCATCTGGAGAGCCTTTGGAGAGCAGAGCTTGCCAGCTTCCCTGGAGCAGGGCCTGGCTAAGCTCTGTGTGGACTGGCAGAAAACTCAAATCCCTGTGCTGAGAAAGGGCAGAGGCAGAAGGTGTGCAAAAGGTAGGATCAGAGGAGAATATGCAGCTCAAGATGGGAGTTTGAAAATGAGACTGAAAGCCAGTGACTTGACTTTTTGGCTCAGCTAAAAGGACTAGAGTTTGAACCTTGAATGTCCTGCTGCTTTGGTTATGTAGTTTGGATGGTTTGGTTTGGGGGTTTGGTGGGATTCAGAAGAATAACTACACATTTTCAAGGATCATTTACAAGAGCCAGTTGAGGTATATTGGTGTTGACGTTATGACACTCCTGGACCCGTGAGATCCAACCTCTAAATCTCCTTCACCTTTTTGTGTAGGGACAGGAGATCTGGTGCCCAGGAGATCTGGTAGGCACAGCATGCCTCACAGCTTTCAGTATTTATTGAGAGCTGGCTTTTTTCATTGAATGCATGTAGACATGTCATGAAGAGACTTAAACCATTAGAGAAAACACATAGGGCATAATCTGACAAGTTGGAGAACTACCACTGAAACAGATTTGTAATGTCATTGCTGAAGGTATTGTCTGCAGAAGTCAAGGGTACTCGTAGCTTCTCTACCCTTTCAGCATCACTTTGGATGATTCTTCTCTGGACTTTGCTATTTTTAATCTAAATAGACGTAATCTCTCCTGGTATTCTCAGCTGGAGATTTTATTTGTCTTCCTGGGCTCAAATGTTGTGAAGTGGCCCTTAAGAATCACCTGGTGTTACAATAGAGGTGTCTATGTTTTAATGATAATAAAGTGATACCTGTCATTTACGGGGCATAGAACCCTGTCATTGTCACTGGTAGAACAAATGAAGGGTTATCAAATGAAAGGGAACAGGTTCACTGGGTTTGTCAGGTGTAATTTTCACTGAAGTTACACAAGAGGTGCCATGTATTTTGCCAGAACTCCTTTTGAACTGTGTCTTTAGTGGAGGTCTTTTATCAGAGGACCCTCAGGAATATATTTCAAATGAAATTTGCTTGCACCTGCACTGTCCTTGTTCAATATTTTCTCATTCAGGCCATCTTAAAATTCAGAGGCTGGAGTTTTAATTCTGTTGGTATTAATTGACCTAAAGTATTTTTTTAACACTTAATTTGCTTTCTGCTGTTGGATGGAGGTGGGATGGGAAGGGAAGCACGCTAATGGTGGTAGATGCAGACAGCTGGCTGTGTATTCTGGGGGTTGTCCATCAACAGAAATTACCCATTGTGGGACCTCTCAGTCCAAAAACGATGGTAAGAAACTGGAATGGTCCAGCAGGAGCTTCCAAGGTGATCAGACACAGAGCAGAAGACCTATAAGGAGAGGTAGAGGGAGCTGGGCTTACATAGTCAGGAGAAGAAAAGGCTTGGGAATCAGGTGTGACTGGTGGTCAAAGGAAAGCTGTAGGATCCGAGGTTGGATCTCGCTTAGAACAGTTATGTCAGGCTAAGACAAATTACCACATAGTACTGCTAATATGTTTGTAACAAAAATTGGGTTACATAAGAAAGCAATTCTGTAAGATTTTGTAAAATTGTGCTGTGGGTGAATGCCTCCTTTCAGCTCTGCAGCGTATTTTCATATACTCATTCATGGTGATTTTTACCAGCAGACCCACTCTATAGTTTTGTTAAACTCTACTAAGGTTTTTTTCCTGGTCCACTGACTTCCCACCCGCAAAACGCTGGCTTTTACTACTCTCTCCTTACTCATTCATTAATAAATGTAGCAAATTGGATTTTTTTAGTATGGTACAGAGGGGTATTTTGCAATCAACCTTGTGTGACGTTTTCTGTCTCTGACCCAGCATCTCATTGATTGGTATCCCCTGACCACTTCTCTTCAAAAGCAGCTGTTTGCCAGAAGAGTATAAATTTCCATTAAAATGGCGATACTCGTTTTCTGATGGTGTTTTACTTACTGATTCAAGGAATCACAGAAGGCTAGAAAAACATAACTTGCACTAGAAAAGCCATTTTGTGTAACCCTATCCATAAGGTCCATCTTTTTTGGATCTTTAGGTGATGAAAACTAGCATGAGTGCACTGTATGTGGTGGAATAATGCTGACTTGTGTCCAGTGAGAATCTAAATTTTTATTCGTAATGACCATAAGTGGGTAGAAGTTGTCTAAGAGGGGCATCAGAAAGGACAAGTGGATCTGGTGCACAATAAGAAAGGATAAATGCACTTTTTCTGAAGTTTTCTTCTGTGAGCGTGGATTTAACTTGTTCTGTTTCTTAATGATGCTCTGAGAACAGCATCTTTGCATTGGGAAAATAAAATTTTCTGCTCACAGCTTCCCACAACCAATTAATTATTCAGTATTTGAGAATGTTGAGATTTCCTAGGCAAAAGCAATAGGGTAGGAGTGAAGAGAAGTCACAGCATGTGATACCACAACTCATGTAAACTCAAACATGAGAAGAATTATTTGTTTGAAAAGAATGCAGTATCCGTCCTTTTATTTGTTTTGCACATTTACTTTGGGTCTATGGAACATAAATGGCCTGTAAGATTTATTTTCCATTAAAATACCCAAATTACAACATTTCTACTTGTTTGAAAGCGAGTCATGGATTCTAATCGTGGACTAGAAACTCAGTTGGTGTAAATTGCAACAGCTCATCTGAAATCAGCAGTCATATGAATTTCTACCACCACAAGTTTTGGACCAGTGTATTTGAAATAGATTCCAAAGTGGTAGTCAGTTTGACCGTCCTGAAAGCTAAGCTAATCTAAGCAGAAGGGTCTGCTAGCTGACAAGGAACAAATAATGAATATTTTATACATTGTTTCCTGTTTCTTGAATTTGGTCTAATCATTATTACATAAGGTGAGTGGCAGGCTTATATATTCAATACAGCAAGCCTTCCAGTAGATGTCCTTTTTTTTCTTTTCAAAGCAGCAGAGCGATGGCTGTCGCACCAGCAGAGCAGGGGAGCGCTTACCACATCCTGGCCATCTTACCTGGATTTGCAGAGTGCTGTACCTGCTGGCCTGGCATGGGCTGTGGAGGGCGGCAATCACCAGTCTAGACCCCAAAGCATAATGGGTTTTGTTCACCATCAGCCTACAGGTATCGTATTTGGTCTGATTTGTTTGGTGGCTGATGTTAGCAAAGATAAATTTTTTTAATAGCGTAAGCATTTTTCCCAGTTAAGTATTCATTGCCAAGCTGGTTGCTGCCGTGCAAATTTCCAAGTAGCTCATGTAACTTCATTCCTATGTGAGGATGAGGATATTTTCTATTTGGGGATGCTTCTCCAATGGCTGACCATCTTCTTTCATCTTCCTTTTATCACAGTGGACTATTAGCATGACGTAGTTTTGTAGATGGACAGAATCTACTTTCTTTAGGTAAGTATGTATTCTGAGTCACCGTAACAAAAAGTATAGTGGTTGCACTGGAAAAGGCTTGTTAGCTCGAGAGCTCAGTGACAGAAGGTTTTTGCTGCAGAACAGTGAGAGAGCTTGAGACTGTCTAAACCTATAATCTTTTAATGTGCTAAATCTCTGTTACCTAAACTCACCGTCTTTTTATATTATGGTAAGCTTGTCATAACTTGCAGATGTAGGCTGGTAAATAGTGCATCTTATATTTAGTAAATAAGAAAAAGAGGGGAAAAAAAAAACCAACATTAAACCTTCCCTGTAGAATTTTTTCCACTACAGTGCTTAAGCTTGCTGGAAAAATCCAAGATGGCATAAACTGTCAAATGCTGAGACACAGCTAATACAGTGCAGCTTTTTCCCGGGGATGAACATTCAAGGACACTGTAGCCTTTCTGCTTAAATTCTGAAAAAGATGCAGACAAAGTAAATATTAGGTTTGTGCTCATTTCTTTTCTTTGCACATCAGGTATCAGGGCTCTTGCCAGTTTTTATTTTGGCAAGCCTGATTACTGGGTTTGCTTGCCAAGGGTGTAGAGAAACATCCTTTGTTGGCAAGATGGATTAGATGACCTAATGCTCATAGTTGTTCCTCTCTACTGCTTCTCTACTTCTGCTAAAGGTTGCGGCACCGTAGTTTCAACTTACTGAAATCCTGTTGTTGATGTTACTTCTTGACTACTGTAGTTAAAGATACTTGGCCTTGGCAAAAGTAAGTATGTTGTATTTTAAAGACGTGAGCATTTATCAAAGGTCAGTCACAGGGTTCCACATCTGTGGGCCATGTTTTCAAAGGTCCTAAGGGTGTAATAAATATCTAGTGAAACTTGTGAATTGCCTGAGAAGGTAAGTGATGGCCTGCTCCGTGAACACAAGGTAATGAGCATCATCTCTTGGTAATGAACATTTCTCTGTTGCGCAAAAGGAATTGGAGGGACAGATTTCCACCTATTTTACTAGATGAGAAAAATCTATTAATCTCTCTCTTCCCTCTGCAGGAGTGTTATAAATGCACCAAACCATGAAGTTAAGTGTTTCTTATACCTTTTAATGACAAATTGTCCATGTTACAGTCTTCTTTTAAATGCAGGAACTATGTAAGGCACTTATTCAGGAAATTGGCTTTCTCCTCATTAAGCTAATCTTTTGCCCCAGAACATAGAGGATTCCACACGGTCACGATTGCTGAAACATGCTCTCGCCATAAAGTCATTAACGAAGGCAGCTAAGTAAGAGATACCATTAGAATCATTACCTCGTGACAAGATATAAAATTATTCTGACATCTCCTCTCTTAGGCTGAAATCTGTTCTCATTTGGTGTTTCGTTATCGAGATAAGAATTAAAATAGTAAAGACAGAGTTTAGCAAATTTGTTTCTGATCTTGAAGCCATCTGGTCCTACTGCATGACGGTAACTGCTGCAGCCTTCACGAATAATAAGGCAACAGCAGAAGAGTGGCAGTAAATAAAAATGTGGGAAAAAAAATATTCCCATGGTTATTGTTCTAAAGGACATGAAGTAGGAGAATGCAAAATTGCTCTACGGTGGATAACCACCATTTAGCTTGGTGGTCTCTGGGCCAGAGTATCATATCCTAGGTTGGACTAGATGACCTTTGGAGGTCCCTTTCAGCCTATATGATTCTGTGATTCTATGATCCTAATCCACTCTCTATCCAACAGCATCACCTGGGAATCAGAGCAGGCCAGGACCTGTGCTGCCCTTATTTTTTTCCTTTTGACCAGAATTTTCTTTGAAAAGTAGTTACGAATTAGATTTTTCTATGCACAAAACTGACAAAGTCATAAATATCTGACTTTGCATCTGATCAGAGACCAGGACAGAGAGACCGTAAGTAGCTGGCAGAGTAAATAGAGCCCCTGTTTTATGACTTTGCTTTCTGAAGTTTTTTATTTTGAGGACAAGGGAGACATATTTAACAGATAATAGTCTGCATTATTTTTTTAAGATGTGCATGTGTCCGATGTGTTTATTTTCTCTTGCTTCTGCTTCAGTGAGGAGGAAAAACACAAGCGCAAAGCTAAATATGATTGTGTAGAGGCAGGGATATTGTAACACTGGTAAATGGTTCACCAAAGCCTCATCACTGTGAGGAAGCAATAATACCAATTTTCAGCTAGAAGCTCTTTTTGAAATAACATTTCATTCTAGCAGAAGGGAGCATGATCTGCTGCAGGAGGGTAACATCTGTGCAGACCACTGTAGGCTGCATCTGCACCACCATTTTCGTTTGGCTCAGGAGCACACTTTTGAAATGCCTCTCACAGCTCTGCTGCTGTCCCATGATTTGGGACATGCTGCTGAGAGCTCTTGCAACACACCAGCTCGTTTCTCGATGCTCCGAGACACAGGTGTGTCTCCTGACACCTTAACCGGCTGGCCAGCACCACCCTGGAACCCCTGTGTTCCCCCACACCACACATCAGGCCAACAGCATGACCTTCCTATGAAAGCCTTGTTCCAGGGGGCTGCAGCACAGCCATGGCATTATTTCACATGCTGAACTGAAGAAAATCCAGCTCCTTGTTGTCGTGATTGTGGTAATAATGATAGGACTAATAATGGTGATGATGTTTCACAACAAGAAGGGTCATCGTGCAATGTGGGCACGGCCTAAGAGGGAGGGAGCACTGATCTTTGTGGACACAAGCCAGGCTGTGTCTCCAGGAGCTAGGAATTACTGTCTGGCCACATTTTATTTCACAATACGCCCATCTTGCCTGTAATTTAGAAGAGGAAATACTTTCCCTGAAACTTATGAAGTACAGGTTACCCATAAGGTTTTGCACCACAAAATCATGGTGGGCCTGGTTTGGCAATTGGTGATAAAGGTGAATGTTGTTCAGGGTGACTGTGTGTTGATACTTGAAAATTAAAGGAGCATCTGGGGTCTTGGAGAATATTTGCGTGGATGGAGGATTATTTGTTGAGTTTGTGTGTTTGCGATACGGCAAGCAGAGCATCAGAGATTGGGGACTAATCAGAAGCAAATAGAAATAGTCAATCTTAAACAGATAGATAAGAAAGTAATGACAGACTGAGTGTGTTCAGGAAATAGAAGAAGGAAAGGGCAGAGAAAGATCAAAACCAAACTAAGGACTGACAGGAATAAAGACACACCAACCCAATATACAACCAGTGATTTCATATTTCTAACTTTCAACTCGTTTTTCTTCCTTGGTTTCTGTTACCTCCATTTTGATCCCAGAAATATTGTGGTAGTGTAGAAATCCACTTGCGTGCAAGAGCTTGCATGTCTGAAGCTAAGATTATAAGTCCTTTGCTATGTCTGTTTATTAGCCTAGATAGAACCGAGCTCAATGAATAAATGACAATAGTGTATCTGAAGGAAACTGATTTTGAAATAATGATTCAATGGAGGAAAGTGCCAATATTTCAGTGCAACATTTGCATGACATATCATTTGCAGAGTATCATTCAAACATATATTGAGGTACTGAATAAGGAAAACATTTATCCATAATAAGTATTTCATAAAAATATTGCCCAGATTTGCAATGAATAATTCAGTTGGCATTAGTAACATGTGCGTGACTGTGCACGTTATTCATACCTTTATAAATGCTGTGCTAAATCGCTACAGGTTAATAGGTACTTACATCCTTTTCTGGGTAGAACGCTATTAGATCCAATTTTTCATAGATGCTTAGCCACCTAGAAGTTTAAATATGATAATGAGTTGCAGATACTAAATATGTCTGTAAATGAGGCCATGGCAACATTAGTCACGGGGAGGCTGTTTGGGACTGGCACAGAGGGATAAAGCAGCAGCATGAATTGGGGCCGTATTCTGCAAGGCTCTGTGGAATTACCCATGTGTTAATTGCACCCTAAATATTCTTTTCTTCTCCATACAAAAGACATATTTAGAGTGGATGCAATTAAGTGTTTAAAAGCTGATTAGAAACTGAACAGATTGCTGGTGGAAATACCTAAAAGACGGACAAGACTGATTACAGGACACGGCAATGAAAGATGAGAAACCTCTGTGAAAAACACAGCATAATAATCTAGAAAGCTCACTGTAAAAAGATCTCCCTACCACGTTTCTACTTCTGTTTCATTATAATTGACATTTAGGCAGGCAGTGGGAGTCGAGCGATGTAAATATCTGTGAATCTGGCATCCTGTTGTTAAGGTCTGGATGGGCATTAAAAAAACCCATGCTTCAAACCACGGAGATGTGTATGAGGCACGTATAAGAGAAGAGAGAAAAATAGAATGTGAAGCAGTGATAACATTTTCTTTAGATTTAGCTTTCTGCACTGATACTAAAAGCTCATCATTTTAAAGCAAACCAGAGTTGTTTGAGAAAATGTGTGGTTTCTCAGAGGATTTAAAGTTAAGCTGGTTCAATTATTCACCCTTTGACTTCAAAGAGCTCTCCAGACTGTATCAACCCATATGTCTGGTTAAAAGTTCGCTTATGTTGTAAAGCAGTTTTGATAACACAGCAGTAATATTGCCATAACCATTCTTAATAACAGGTGGCTAAGAAAGCATTGTATGCATTTATATCACACTCTCTGTGATACACACATCCTAACAAATCTGTATTTCTGAGCATCGAGCTAGCCAGTGACCCTACAGCAGGGATGTACACATTGACTAGATTGTGCTAATAAAAACTTTGGTTATTTTATCAGAAAGCCATGGCTTCAAGTCTGCTGAAGAAAAGCAGGGGATTATAGTGCAGGCCACCAAGAGCAGAACACGATGATAGTGGGGATCTTGAAGGTACCAGCACAGGACGTTACCAGAAGCCTTGAGCGCAAATCACAAGTAGTAAATTACTATCTTGAGGGGTGGGTAGAACCAGTTTTAGGGCTGAACTGGGACATGTGTTGAGTTGTGTAACAGCCTATTGCAGCTGGCTGGCAGCACAGGTGGGGACATCGTCAGATGGTACACAAGATTGCAACAAAACCGACTAGTTGCACAGGAATCTTGTTTTAGAGCTGGGTTTGAGAGTTGATCACTCTGATATCCTGTATTGATACATACATGAAATTATTCATCATCATATTTTCTCTAGTGTTGTATTGCTTGTGTTTGGTTTGAGGCTTTGATTGGAATTTGGGTGCAACACACAGAAAGCGACACATTTTGGTTTTCCTGGAAAAGAAACATCAACACTTAACAACTGCTCTGTTTCTTAAAACACCTTTGTTTTTAACAAAGCTTGCAGACCTTCATCATCCCAGATGATGTCATTCCATATGTCCAATTCTAGCATAATCTAGCATTGTACGTATCTGAAAATGACTTCAAGAAACAGATATGCTTAAACAGAAAATATGGGCTTAGAGGCTATACTGTCTACAGCAACAAGATTATGATCTTGTGACTGATTTTTAAGCTAAAGAAAACTGATTTGCCTTGTCTGTCTGCTATTATTTTGTGCTGACTTCAGCTGGTAGAGCAAATCAATAAATAATGTTTACACAAAGCTGTACTAGAATCATGTAGGTTTTATAACATGGTCACACCTCAACAGCTTGATGATGTTGAGTATGTAAATTAAAGATGTTCCTGGTGCATAAAATGATGCTGTAGGTGAAAGAGCTGAAATACTGGCTTACAAATTAGCCGTATCATCCAGTGAGCTTGTTGAGCAGCATCCCTCCAGAAGACAGCGGTAAATGTGAGTGAGTGGCTGTGAATCCACTTAGTAATATCCTGTAAGAATAGATTTCTGAGCCCACATTTTTTATCTGCAGACAGTTCTGAAAAAGAGGATTCGTGAAATGATTCTTAGTGCACATATTTGGCACAGGGCTGGTGTTACAGGTCCTTTTTTCTGATAGGAATTATAAAGCATTTAACTATAAAATAATGTCTGTGGGATTCTTATCCACCATACATCATGATTCTTGCATTGCAGTTTTACTATTAACGCTTCAGTACGTGATGGTTTAAGTTGGTCACTTCAGATGTAACAGCTGTAGGATGCATGATGTGATAGCACAAATGCCTCTATTTTGCTGAATGTCTGCGTGGTTGTATTTTAAATATTTTTTTTTACATTTATATTTTCTCTTGAGAGGGTTTTCATGCAAGAATCATCTGGGTCAGTTTGTAACGAAAAGACCTAACTTAATGCCATTTTTCAGCTTCAGGAAAGATGTTTAAACTTTATTCTAGCAGAATATAATTCTGTATGTCACCAAAGCAAACCCAAGAAAAATAAAAACTAAGCCCCAGCCTGGCAGTTTCAGCAAAAAATGTAACAGCATTAAATGATGCATTAGCCAAGACTTCATTACTTTTACCAGATACAGCGTGCTGCATTTTAAGTGTTATTAAAACTGGCCTTCGGTTGTCAAATTAAGTTAATAGATTGGAAGCCTGTTTGGCAGGACAGAGCCCTGGTCTTCTCCGAGACAGAGTGCTGCTGGCCTGTTGGAGCTGATAGCCCAGACCTGGGCTGGCACCTCCTGCTCCTGTGGAGGGAGGTGAAGTTAGACGTGACAAGTGATGGGCTCTGGGCATCTCTCTGCATGGGGCTTGTGCCAGGATTAGTGGCTTTGGGGCCAGAGGAGGCCACAGGGACCAATCAATCTGACCGTCTACCTAGAGAACTTCACCCACTGTAGCTGGTAAATTTGTCCTGTGCAGCTCAGATTACTGCAATTGCATTGCATTTAATTGAGCGCTGTATTAAAAAAGAAAAAAAAAGCCAAAAAACAAAAACCCAAACCTTTTTGTTTGAGGCTCAGCTTTTGCAAATCACTAATATACAGTGACAAAAAGCTTCAGGGAAAACATAGCGAGCCTTGGGTTAGAAGCCAAGAAGTGTAATTACTGATGCACTCAACCAGCTATTGCACGTGTGCTGCAAATGTGATGATTGCATTGATTTTTCCATTACTGTATCAAACTCCATGTGTGAAGCGTTATTGGAGCTTCAGCGGGTGTATATAAAAATCTGTCATTTGCTAGGGCTGCCTCAGTGCCTGCCCTCTAACAGCCCTAAACCTGCCCCATGCCCCCTGCCGGGTATTTCAGCAGAGTGAGAAATGATCACTCATGACACCCGAGAGTGAGGTGGAGAGAGGGGAAGACGGCAGCACATCCTCTCTGCAAGATCGCACCTGCTGCAGCACCCTGAACGATGCAGGGAGGCGAGTCAGGATGTTGCAAAGTGAGCAGAAATTAAAGGAATGATTTATCCTCTGAGAAGAGGAGCGGCTGGTGTTCGTGTGCCGAGGCGCCCTGACATCGCGGTGAGAGCCAGCATCCAGCAAACGACCTTCGTTGTTTGGGGCTGGGTGAGCACTCTGTCTTGTCCTCTTGTTAAGCCACTGATCCAAGGGAGGTGTGAAAAAGAGCCTTTCTGATTTGACACTTCCCACGGTTCCAAATTCTATGTAAGGACATATTCCAAATCTCCAAGGCACAACTGCTGTGTCACCCACTTGATCCACCAGCCAGCATATTTGGTTTTCAAATGCAATTGGTAAAATGGTTGCCCTCTGTGGTGTAGCCGCCCTGTGCAAAGCCTTACTTCCCTCTTTGCCCCACCATCAGAGATTCTTTACTTTCCAAAAAATGTGGGTGAGGTACCTTAATAGGTCCTGAAGGCCACAAGAAAGGATAGCAGAAAGAGTCAGAAATGGCACATAGGAACCACCACTTTCCAAAAGGTGGAAATTTTGGGCAGGAGCAAAGTGTAACAAGAGCCAGGGAGGGGCGGTAAGTGGAGGTGGGGAGATGCTTCAGGATCGATGTAGTGTTTGGATGAATCCAGTAATAATGATCTTGTACCAGCCCTTCTTCTGCTCAGTATGGAAAAACTGATCTGAGTTCAAGAGGTTACAGGCAAGAAGACAGTAAGTGAAAGATAGAGTGGAATTGGGAGAGAGAAGCAGGCTGGGGGGAGTGCGGGAGGATAATGAGGTAGGTTGTCAGAAAAGCAGTGCAGCGTATCTCTAATGTGTTACATAGAAAAGACAGTGAAAGCCTGGTGAGATTTTATATCATAGGGTCAGGCTCTCTGGTTTTGTTGCTGCATCTTGTGTGGTTAACTGGTGCAAAAAGACCTACATAAGATTTGGGGTTTCTCCTTACAAATAGTGAGAACAAGCTCCAGTCAAGAGACCTGGGAAAATTAAATACCTCCTCCCTGGTTTTCTGTAGCAAGCAAAATCTCTCCACCCACAAAAGGTCTGACACTGCCCAAAGAAAGAAGCCGGCAGTAGAGGAAAAGGAACATGCAAATATTTTTTACTTTGTTTTGTAGTACTTGCATATAAAGACTAGCGTTTCCTCTGCACCCTGAAGCTTCTTTTAAATTTTACAATACTCCATCAAACTCGTACTCCTCCCACCTTTCCCTTGGCAATAATGAGCCGCAAAATTACTCTTTGTCAGGAAGTGTAGTGATAGAACAAGGGGTAACAGTTTTAAATTGAAAGAGGGGAGGTTCAGATTGGATATCAGAAAGACATTCTTTGCTGTGAGGGTGGTGAGGCACTGGAACAGGTTGCCCAGAGAAGTTGTGGATGCCCCATCCCTGGAAGTGTTCAAGGCCAGGCTGGATGGGGCTTTGAGCAACCTGCTCTAGTGGGAGGTGTCCCTGCCCATGGCAGGGGGGTTGGAACTTGATGATCTTTAAGGTCCCTTCCAACTCTAACCATTCTATGATTCTATGAAATTAATTCTGTAAGAGTCACCCTGTCAGTTGAACCCCACTCTGACTCTCATCAGGGAGCACGGTGTCTCTTTGTCAATCTGGTTCCACGGGAGCCACCTCTCTGGTCCTGCTGGGAGTTCCCCGCAGCTTTACTGAGGCACTGGGCAGGCAGGGCTGTTGAGGAGGCAGCTGGGCTCTGTGCTCGGTCAATCACGGTTTCTCTCTGGACTGTTCACTTGCCAGGAGTCATCTCTCACGGGGGAGACCTTGTACTCACAAATGGTGCTGCTCCACTAGCATCCGGAATACTGAAGCCCTCTGCCTGACCACCAAAGGTGTGTATTTTGAAAAGCAGATACAAAAGCCACCTGTGGCCCTGCCACATTTGCCTTTCCCCATGGTCTGTGCCCCCAGTACACCTCCAGCTTGGCCGGGACGTATTTCCATCTTTAAGGCTGCTTCCCAGCCTGACCTCTCTGTTGGAAGGCTGACAGCAAAATTAGAAATTAATTTCAGGTCTAGTGGTGGTTTTATTTGATGCAGCTGCATGTCCACTGGGAACACAATTTGATCCGGAGATAAAGTCACTGGGCACTGAAGAGTCTGTGCAGAATAACAGTTTTCAATCAATACTGAGCTGAAGACAAAGCTGTCCATGAGAGACAAGAAGCTCTGCAGAGCTCCCATTTACAGTTCCCTTCAGCTGGCTGAATCCCTACCAGCAGCAGATCCCTTCTTGCCCTGGTTCATTATGAAGCAAATTCCATTTCATTTAGGTCATGACCTGTTGTTTGATTTTTCAGAGAATTATGACCTACTTGGTGGCACAGCTTTGCCCATGTTTTTAACTCTTTGGAGAAACTAGTAAGTAAGCTAAGTACCGGAGGACAAGCGTTTATTTTCACTACTAGCCTCTCAGTGTAACCAACTATAAAATATTTAGGGTTCTTCTTTGTAAATCTAACAGCTGCTAGTTCTGAAGCTGCTTTTTCTCCTGACCTTGATGAAGTCTCCTATACCTCACTGCGAAGTATTACATGAAATTCTGTCAAAATGAAACCTGAAACGGCCTGAAACACCATAAAGAGTCCATAGCTTAAAATAATGCCAGCTAAACTGATCCATGCGTTACCATATCTTCTAGTATAAAGATACAAAACCAGAGGTATTTTTTCCCCCTACTTCTTTAATCCACCTTTCTCTGTGCTAATCTGAAGATGGGCTTGTGAATGGTCAATTAGGAGGCCAGGACTCAATGACAGTTTGCCGAGCATCTGGCCTCGATCCTCAGCTGATGTGGATCACGTGTATTTTGAAACTCATCACACCAGCAGCAAATTGGGTTCCTGAACAGTAAATATTTACTTCTATAAGGCCCTACTCAACTTTAACAAGACACCATTTTCTGTTCCAGCTCTTGTCCCAGATTAATTCCAGATAAGCAAATTACAGCATGTTACAGCAAGACAGAGAAACATAGCAATGTTTTGAAGACACATTTCGATTTTTTTCCTGGAAAGGAAGCATGTCAGTGATGCTGTACCTTAACCAGGTGATACTGAAGTTTCCCCAAATCAGATTTGCCCCCTTCCTGAAACAATAAAAGTGCTAGCAGCTGGGCTGTAGCACACAGTGCATTTCTGAATAGTGTGACAAATGGCAAAGTATATTTAATAAGCAGACCTCTAGGAGCATGAGGTAACCACAGACTTGATAGAGAGACAGCCCTGAAGACCTTACTTTGCTAAAACAGTCTCTGAACTTCGCTTTTCTTTGTCCAAGTGGAGACTCCCAAGACAGGCTGTAATGCGTTTATCCAGTAAACTTGTCACACAAGAAAGGCTGTGCAGAAGTGCTCCGTCGGGTCCGCCTTCGCTGAAAGGTAAGAGGATCCCAGGTTGTTTACTAGAAGGTATTGCACAATTCGCAATGCGAGTTAAAAACCAGGCTGGCAGGCTCTGTGGGAGCCATGCGGGATAGCACTTCCCCAGCTGCCTGGGTCAAAGGCTTGCATAACGTCAGGAAAAATAATGTTTATCTATCCATGATGATATTTGAAGTGTAAGCTTCATTAAAAAATATCATCTGTCGTAATTTTTTTCCTGTTCATTACAGGATTTGGGTTTTATAAGATACAAAGAGGAAAAAAGGGACTACCTCATCATCTTGACGAATACCATTCAGTTAATTTTAGATTTTGTGGCACTCTCTCAGTAAACCATTTCCCACTTCAGGTGATTACCTGATACAATTGCACGTGAGTAATAACACCAGGATGCACAGCTTTGCTTTATCCCTCTTCCGTGCAGCGCCAAGCAAGCAGCTCGGGTGAAGTCAGTGCCGCTGCTGCAGTGTGAGATGCATTAGTCTCATCTTCACACCACGCAGATATATAAACAGAGCAATGCTGTCGCTGTTTTGTTTTAAACACTTTATTCTGTGCCGAGTCTTCAAATTTATCTTATTTGACTCAATAAATGTTTGATGGTCTCAGTGTAGCATCTAGTGGAGAAAGGGTAAATAACAGAAAAAAACCCCGCAGAGCAGAGATGTGCCATTAACCCTTGCGCAGGGCAGGGATGGTAATGTGAACTGCTGGGGAGAGGGAATGCTCCCTTCCCCAGATCCTTCAGCAAAACACTTCAAGGGTTACTTGAAGCCGCCACTGTTAACTGGGTACAATGTGGGGCTTGTGATCCTGGCAGAGCAGGATGGTATCGCTGCCTGGAGTTCAGCTCGGGAAGGTCTGTATGTCCGAGGTGCACAATTGCTGGGAAGACAAATTGTCCTTTAGAAACTTCCCTACTTAGTTTAAATTTGCTCTCGCTCCAGCAGTAGCATTTATATCCTGCCTTACTGTTAGTTTTGCATTTCTTCTGTTGTCTTAACTACAGAGCCAGAGCCATGGTTCCCCAAATCCCGCCCTGTCTCACTCCCTGCACAACCCAAATGGTGCTGGTCTTGCTGCAGCGGCTGGTTGTACTGGACACACCCCAGCCAGGTCTGGCTCACAGTGGACTTGGCTCAGGACTGGCCCTGGACCCGCGGCACAGCCAGACCTGGTGGGGTTCGGGGAAGTTTTGAATGTGCAAGCAAAGCAGGAATTGTTCCTGCAGCCTTTCTGCAGATTTAATCTGGGATTCAAACTCTTAGCTTTCGAGATATACCAAATCTCAGCAGGTCCTGAAAAATGGGGTCCTCTGTGTAATTATTTAAAACCAGCAAAAAAAGCTTAGAGTTACATTTTAAACATTTTTTTTCTGAAAGTCATTATTATATCCTGTTTATAAACAAATTACAGTAAAATATCCATGACAAAGGAGAAGAAAGCTCAATTTTCAATAACCATGAACTTAACAGAGGAAAGAATAGAAGGCTTATTTTATAATTATTGTCTTCAGACTTTATTGGGACTTTTTCATGTGTGTGATGTCTTTAGCATTTTATGGGGAGGTGAACAAAGCAGCACAAATCCATACCCCAGACTCTGCCTCTAGGCACAGCTCACAGTGGAGAGTCCTCCAGAAGCACCACTGCTAGAAGAGGGAGACAGCTATGATATTAATGATGGGGCTGCAGAGCCAGTTCCTCATGATATGGCATGGAAATGCGCTGCCTTGGGCAGGAATACAAAGTAGAAGGTAAGTATGTCCCTCATTAAGAGTACCTCTAGGGAACACTGTGATTAATCCAAAATTATCTGAGATAGATATATTTTTTTTTGCAATTCATGAGGACTCTGTATATTGCCACATACATGTAGCAAGCAATTATACAGAAGCATCCACATTAGCCTGCTGGCACTGACCAGTATGTAGCAGAAGACTCAAGGATTACCCAATATTGTATTTGTCCTTGCTAAATCTTCTGAGTGAGATAGAGATCTTGTTCAGATCTTAAATGCCTTCTTCATCCCCATTAGCCAACTGGAAGGCGTAAAATGGGGGGATTCTCATTTTCCTATCTGGGTGCTGCCTGCAAGCAGCGAGGCTGCAAAGTCATCTCCTGAAGTGCCATTCAGTTCTATCCTAATCTCAGACCAGCCCCTCCTTATTTGATGTTTTCCCCTTCCTCTGAACCTCCGGGGATCCCAACCGGTGAGCCCACAACAAAAACCCACTGGAAACAGGATAACTACCCTGTTTTCTGAGAACTTAAGAAAGGGCAGCAGACATCACTTGAAGAACTCTCTCGCAGCAGTCCAGTGACAGAGCCTGGAGCTGGAGAGAGCAAGCTCCAGATTTTTACCTTTTTTAAGTGGAGGGGAATCACTTTATGCACGCTCTTCTTTGTCCTAAATGTAACTTGGGAGTATCAGTAGCAACTCCTTTGGTAAAACCAAGCATTCAAAAAAGAGTTTGTTTCCAGGGTTGTGAAATGCAAAATATAGCTGCATTTTAATTTGCATTCTGGTTTTTTGGTTTTTTTTTTCCTGGCTTTTTCAACTTTCATATTTCCAAGTCCCCACAACTACTGTGACTGGCAATGTCATCATTACCATCCTTATCATCTGTACTACGGCTGCTTATAACAGCAGTACATGAAAGCTAAGATTCTTAGATAATAAGGAAATTTCATGGGCTGTGGGCAACATTACAGAGCTGCTGTAGATCAGATAAAAGCCACATTAAATCTGCAACTAATTGGTAGCCTTGGTGGCGGTGTCACCCGAGAGATGAAGCCATCCCGTCCTCAGTGTGTGGTCCCTTTGCGGTTGGGTGAGACAGTGCAGGTAGAACAGCGATGTCAATGCAAAACAATGCTTCGTTAATCTCAATGCAGTCCATAGGGCTGACACCCTGCCCTTCATTGTTTCTCTGTTCTACACCCCTGCTAACCCAGAAGCCAATATTGTGTCTCTGAAAGCATCTTTTCAGGGCTCTGTCCACATAACAGCAATAAAATAAAAAAACTTCCATTAGCTCTCGGGTCTTCTTGTCTTTGCTGGTTGTTTTGAACCTTTTTGCAGTCTTGGTCTGAGAATAATTTTTTTCAGCCTACTAGAAAATGCAGTGAGCTGAATTTTATGTAAACGGTGATGCTTTTTATTACAATTAATCTGGCTAATTTCTATACAATCAGTACAAGCCCTTTAATCATTTTTGCTATTTATAACATGAACTTTGGAACTACTTCAGGAAGCCAGAAAGTGAATGTTCTGTGAATCAAGAATTCAGAACGACTTGTACAGTTCCTGGAAGAACTTAACTGGTCAAAAATCTCTCTTGACAATTTTAATTACTTTGCAGAGAGGCCAGAATGTGGGTGTACCAGGAAGTAGTTTGCACATATGTTTTGTTTAGCTGAGTTGCTGCTCTGCCGTCTTTTGTCTTTTTCTTAGAAAAGGTCAAATTTGGCAGTTTTCTGTACTGCACGCTCAGGCGGTTAATCCAAGGTAAAAGCAAACCACAACAGTCAATAAACACTCTCTTATTTTTCTCTTTAGAGATACTTGTAAAGAACGCTTACTTTTGAAACACATCATGTTGTATTTCAACAAAGAAAGATGTTTTCAGGACTGGAGTTGCATTTCTGGCTATGGCTTACCAGCAGGGGAGAAGCCTTTCACTGGCGCTTGCTGTTGGCAGACAATGTCGACCTCAAAACCTCAGCTGTGAAGCTGCGGCGCGGTGAGAGGTGACACACGGCCTCCTCTGCGCTTCAGATGAGTGAGTAGTTCTCTGCAAACTTTTGTAAAGAACCCTGTGAAAGGACAAAGTAACCAAACACTACAGTATTTTTTTTTTAAATCCCCAGCAACAAAATGGGAAGGGATGACAGAGCAGCCATTTTCTCCTCCCTTCTTTTATATGGATTTGTGTTTTTCAAAAGTTTTCCAGACGTTTTACTGGAAACGGACCTGAAATATGAAAACTGCCCATCTGAAAGCCTAAGCTTATTCCAGCCTTGCAGATCAAGAAAACAAAACCAACAAAAGCAACTTCTTTACAGAGGTGGAATGTGCATTGTTTATCTACACAGGCTGTGTCAACTTAAGAGAATAAAATGCCATGGCCTTCGCTCACATGGGGAGATTTTAGTACCAGAAATGTCAATAGCATTGAGTACAGAATGCAGGAACCTGTGCACATAGGGCATCCATATTAGAATCACTGCTATCTGACTTTTAGATTTGAAAGAAATCTCTCCACCTTCCTGAAAGTTACCTAGAATTCAGCCAGATACAGGTTAATGTGAAGTTAAAGTGATTTCTCAGTATAGATATTTACAGAAAGAAAAAAAAAATAATTAAAGCCTGCAGATCTGGAATCTGCATGCCTGAGCTACTCATTTCAAAATACTCATTGGATTTTAATTTTTTTTTTTTTTAATTTTCACTACGGAAGGAAATGAATAGCAGAACTGAACAAGTTCCTTACAAACTGAGCCCATCAGTATTCTCTTGCTTTTTGATTGTTTCTTTTTGTCCTTTCAAATACACCAGAAATTTTCTGTCAAGTTGCAAAGCTGGGCTGGCTTTGGTGGCAGTTCTCAGCTGGATTGCTTAATGATGGACCTAGAAAAGGCAAAAACTATTTTAAAACATGCAAGACAGTTTAAACCAAAGTTATAGGCTTGCTGCAGAAATTACTGGGTGAGGTTCTTTGGGCTAAGTCAAAGTGAAAGTCTAATTAAATGGTCATTTTTGGCTTTATATCAAGTGGTTTGTCTAAAATAAGATCACTCTGGATCTCATCTCAGAAGTTTGATCAAATCCCTTTTAAGGTTCTCAAAATGTTCATTAGATGTTTCATTCATTAAAATGTTTCTCATGATTTCTCATGTTCAGTACCCACAGGACATGATGGGAAGCAACAGGTCTGGGACACATGTCTTTCTGCTCCAGCTGTAGTGACTGAAAAAGACTGAAGTGAGTTACACTGAAGGTCCAGATAACCTGGCAACCTGCAGCTGCCTGTAGCAGAAATATAAGGACAGAGCAGTTACAGCTTCATTTCTCCTCCTATTTACCACCTCAGTTTCTGTCAAACTATGAAGAGAATAGGAACCTCTGCCCATCTCTTTCAAAGCAGTCTTTTCTTCCATTATCTAGTTACTTTTTGCAGCCTGTGGCATTTTTGAGACGTTTTAGTCTCATGACAATGAATTACCCAAATTAAGCAGATGTTGTTTAAATAGTGGTCCCTTTTGTTTGTTTTACACCTCCATCTGAAAAAAAAAAACAAAAACAAGCTATTGGATTAATCCTAGTTCTTATAAGAAAAAAGTAATTGCTCCCATTTGTGGTCTGCCTTCCAGGCAGTCCCAGAGCAGCTGATCTGTCGTACTTAGAAGGCACTCTGGCTTTCTAATCAGTCCAGTCACTCTTTTTGTTTGTTTTTTCCTATGTTATTCTGATGCTTAAGATGCCACCACATGTCCAAGTGCTATAATCAGAATTTTGTGTTGTATTAAAGAACATAATTTCTGAGGATTTATACAGTAGCATTATGTCTTATGTTTGCTTTTTCATTCTCTTCTTTCTTTATCAGTCCCAACTGTCTCTCTGAGCACTGAGATAGCAATTTCAGAGAGCTGTCCATAGTGACTCCAAAATATCTTTGCTGACTTATATGAACTAGTTTAGACCCTACTATATTGCACAGGTAGAGTGGTTTTTTGTTTTCCTCTCATGGGCATCTGTCATCGTTGACTCTGTAGATGGTATTTTATCACCTACTCAGTCTTTACTGTGAATTTTTTTTGCTATTTTGTGCTAGAAGTTTGGGGTTTGGATTTCCTGAATAATTGTGACTCACTGAAAAACACTCTCATCTCACTGTTCAATCCTATTTCACCTGCCACTGGAGAGCATGTTTTAAAGCACAGGTCCTTTTGGAATCTCACTGGTTACTTCCTTCTTTGTGATAATTTACCCATCCATCTTCTTTCAAAGCCGTTACTATTCACAAAAGGAGCTCCCCTCCTGTGCTTTCTAAACTGTGTCCAGTTCTGGGCTCCCCAGTTCAGGAAGGACAGGAAACTGCTGCAGAAGGTGCAGCAGAAGAGCACCAAGATGATTAGGGGCCTGGAACATCTCTCAAAAGGAAAGGCCGAGGGACTTGGGCCTTTTTAGTCTGGAGAAGAGAAGGTTGAAGGTGGATCTGATTAACACCTGTAAATACTGAAAGGGTGCATGTCAAGAGGATGGAGCCAAACTTTTTTCAGTGGTGCCCAGTGACAGGACAATAGGTAACAGGCACAAACTTGTACACAAGAAATTCCATCTAAACATAAAGAGGAACTTCTTCACTTTGAGGGTGGCAGAGCACTGAAACAGGCTGCCCAGAGAGGTGGTCAAGACTCCATCTCTGGAGACATTCAAAACCCGCCTGGACAAGTTCCTGTGCAGCCTATTCTAGGAGGACCTGCTTTGGCAAGAGGGTTGTACCAGATGATCTCAAGAGGTCCCTTCCAACCCCATTTCATTCTGTGATTCTGTAAAAATGTTTGGGGAAATCTGTGTGCATGATTGATTAATCTAGGCTGCATGTTAAATGTTCTTCATGTCATGTCCACAGTCACCTTATTGTTAGGAATGGGAAGATACCGAACATGCTCTGCCTTCCTCTGTCCCATACATTCAGATTTCCTTCCTGTGGAAATCAGACTAAGAGTAAAGGCAGGCTGGGAAGAGAAAGAGAGGAGGCAGGAGATAGCAGAAGATGGTACGTACTTGGTCTTCTTCCAACAGAGAGTTGGAGTAGGGCTGAGGACTCCAATGACCCAATGTTTATAGAAAGTCTGTATAAGCCAGCTCCTCTCTATCAATGTTTGCTGACATTGCTGACGTCTTTAAAGGGCTGCCAGATTTGCAGTTTAAATCTCTTCCCATTCTATGGTGATGAGCCATGTGTTAGACTGACTGCTCTGTCATTTCTAGGTTTCCTCTGAAATCTCTTCTAAAAACTGGAATGTCACATGCCTCTTTCCATTCCTCCAGAATGGAGTTCACTCCAAACCCTAAATTACAAAGCACAGTTAATGGTTTGGCAATTTCAGATCCAAGTTCCTTTAGAAACCTGGGGTGAGAAACAATTCGTCCTGGCAAGCAGTTTACTGACTGGCTCCAAAACCATACATACTAGGCTTTGTGAGTATTTTTTTTTCTGACTGTGCCCCTAAAAAAGATTTTGTTATGGCAATCACCTCAAAGTCTACCATAAGGAACAGCAGTAGAAAAAAAAGTACTTAGCTTTTCTCCCGGGGTTTCCTTGAATACTTCTGATGCACCTTTGTTGCCTGCTAGTTCCTCATGTTCTCTGGCAGATATCCTGTTCTTGATGTATTTGGAAAAGTTGTTATGCTTCAAAATATTTTTTTGGCATGCTTTATCATGGTTTTATATTTAACTTGCCAGAGTTTTTCCTATTCCTCTTTTGGACAGAAGCAGACAGTAACAGTATCGCTCAAGAGTGAAAGCACAGATGGCATTCACTAAAGTCTCAGGTATTTGCAGTGGGTATCTAAAAATGTAATTTTGTGCTACTTTGATGCAAGTTGAAGGCAAAGGAGTTTATTGAAGGCTGGCTGGACAAAAAAGGACTTCGCACAGTGTGGTCTAGCGAGCATAGGTATTGACGGTATTGATGTTTCCATCAGCTTTCATTCTCAGTGTATTCCTAGAGGGTTATCTTTTAAATATATTCTTAAGAGAAATACAGCCAGCCTCCGAACTGGATAATACCTGAAGCGAGCTCATTAGCACAAATTATTAGTTCATGGTGTTCTAACAACTGGTATTGTGGAGCCCTATTGCAGCTGGTATTGCACAAACGTAAAGAGAAAGTTAGTCCCTGCCCCAAACAGCGACATGATTCTGTCCCCGTGGCTCACCTGGGACACTGCTGAACAAGCACGCTCAGTATTTATGTCAATGCTACCTTTTCACAGTGATCCCAAAGCCATGTTCAAGCACCAACTTGCCTGCCGTTTGCACTGCTCAGTGGCATGCTCCACTCGGGATTTGGCCAATCTCGCTTTAAGGTTGTGCCTGTGCCCCTGAAGTTTCCGTGAGCAAGGTGTGTATGCCTGAGTGTTTTGTTTAACCCCACTCGATACAAAATGTATCTGCTATTAAACATACATTATGCTTGATCTTAGTGTTAAGTGCCTTGTCTCCTGCCCCTTTCCCAGCTAAACTCCACCTGTGGTGAGAGTCATTCATCCTGAATTGCTTTAATGCAGCGTTTAAGTGTGTCATCTTGGCAACAAAGCAGTTTGCATGGCATTTCAGTGAGAGGTTTAAAATCCCATTCAGATTTTTAATATACGTTTCTCTCCCATAAATTATCACAACTTGGTTGGCAGGTCTTGCATGAATAATAAGGTTGTTGGCACAAACACATACCACAGATCTATTAACTAAAGGAGCAGCTTTTGTATATTCCTATGTTTATATGAGAGCTGTGAGGTTTAATTTGTACAAAACGGTTTAAGATACTGGCGTTCTACTAGCAGGACATTACTAGTCAAGTCATGAGACAACTTATCCTCCCCGAAATGCATCAATGGCATAAATCCTTATGCATGGGTTTGAAAATGTAGCTCTTGCCATGTGAAGTATCTATGCAAAAGGCAGCCTTCCTTGCTTATATGCAACTGTAGCTGAAAACTTGCTAGTATATAAAAGAGCCGACCGACTGAAAGGGAAGGGAGCTGAATGCACTTTTTACATATGAAAGGAACGCACTGTCTTTTGAGTAAATGATGACAGTCACGCTTCACTTTACTTTCTGCCATTCATAATTTTGGGAAGTGATCACTCAGGGTATATAACGCGTAACTCAGAAATCAGAATTCTGCAAAGTAAGTTCTCTGCTGAGCTCCACATTATAAGGTCTGAGCAAAGTCTGTACGCAAACATCCTCCAGTGCAATTTTGCTCCATTGATGTTGTAAGAGCACGAGCTGGAGAACTGTGTCTCAGTATCTATTTTTAAAACATTTCGTGCTCCGCAATGTAGGCTTGACCTGAAGTACTTTGCACATGGTGGGAATCCTTCACTGCCTTTGTTTAGGGCTTTGAATCAAGCCTTGTGTAAACAACAAATTATAGGAAGAATAATGTATTGTGAGGAAATAACTTGGGAACCTTTGGTATCTGTGTGTGTCACCAATTTTGTGTTAGATTAGCAAAACATATCCTTTCATAACAGCTTAAGGTTACATTTGCCAAGCAAATGTTGTGTAGTTCTGCAGTCACATTGAGTGGTTTGGATTGCTTCTCTAGTACATGCTTTGTATAAAGTAATGTATTAATTATTGCTATTTTCAAATTGAACATAACTATATGTTTGGTATAAACCAGGCACAAGCAAAGAAAATGATATGAAAATGTGAGAGGCAGATTTTGAAGCTTATGTGCAAATGGATTAAAAGGCATCCGTGCAATTTGGAATAAATTTGCCATGATCTGAAAGAGAATTATCAGGAAACCCAGACAACTCTGCAGCCAAGGACCCCTTTGATGCACAGAAGAATGTACCTTGTCCAGTGCTCAAGAGGCTCCCCATAGTTCAGAAATGCAGAATTCAGTTACTGGATGTCTCTAGGTGGACCGTAATCAGTTTGTCAGAATAGCTATGGGAATGTTCAAGAGGAGCTGAAGCAATAAGAAATGGCATTACTGATACAGTCTGTTTTATTTTGGGGCTTTCTGAAATAATCAGCCTACAAATTGTTCAATCCAGGGGAAACAGTCACATTTCAAACTTTGTCATCTTTGTAATAGACTTTCATTAATAAAGTTTGAATAACAGCAAATTATGAGTGTTTTCTGGTCATTTAAAAGTCTATTATTTAAAATTGCTCCAGAGATTGTCCATTGTCAAAAATTCCTGTTTGACTGCCTGCCCCAAATTCAGTCTTCCAACTCCCTGTTCAACTTAGTTGTGAAAGAAGATGAGACAACTGGAGAATCCTGTGTGTCCTAATACTCACTCTGGAAAAGTGAGAGGAGGCTAAAAGAGCTTGGATTATTTAGCCTAGTAAAATAAAGGGGGTATTACTGCTCTCTTAAAAATAATTGTGGGTAAACACTGCTAAGAGGGAAGAGCTATTTAAGCAAAAGAACATAATTGGCACAAGAACAATTTAGGCTGGAAATGTACAGAAGCTTTCCAAACATCAAAAGAATGACATTTTAGAAAGCTTCCTAATTATAAGAAGACGTACAGCCTCCCTTAGTAGTATGCTAACTCCCTTAGTAGTAATCTGCATCTTGTTATGGTTAAGAATTTAATTGTGAAATCCAAAAACTCATTCCTAACAATGTATTCTGTGCATGTTATTTGGTGAAGCATTCATTGTGAGATGTTGTATTTCAAAAAATGGACATTGGAGGCATTTTAAATGAAACCCTTTTGAACGTAGTGTAAATACACAAAAGCACCGAGTTGTGTTAAACCAAGTCTTGCCCAGCCAACCTTCCCATGGGCCAGGTATGAAAATCTTGACGTCTTCACACCTTGGAGAACTCTGGCAAGGACTCAGAAATTACTCTCTAGACATTTGCAGCATGAGGCTGGCTGGACGTGTCACCAAGACCAAGGGCTACCCCAGTAAGACAGCCCCATTCCCCCTCTCTGGCTCATTCCCTTCCACCACAGGGGTTTCGGCTACCAGGCAGCCTTGATGCCAATGCAACCTTAGCTGCCGTTTGAGGCCTAGTACCCTGAGCACCCTGGCTTTGCTGTTGTGAGCCAGCCCCGCGGACTCCAGAGGCACCAGTTCGCTGCCTGTTGCCGCAGTAGCTCCCGCCCTCGTTCAATGCTTCCCTCAGTTCCGCTTCCTTATTACACTTCCCAACCCCTCCGGGCCCGGCCTGCTGCCCTGCTGCGGCCTTGGGTCTGCCCCCTGGGGCAGCTCTGGCCCCGCACCCCCCGTCAGGGCTGGCGTTACACCCCGCCGTCCCGCAGCCCCGCTACTGAAGGGGGGAATGCCCACTCTCTCCGGGCTTCGCCACCGGCAGGCCCCAGAGGCCGCCCTGACCGGCAACGGTTGGACCGGGAGCGCGGACTGAGGCTCCCAGAGATAACAGCAGAAACCATCCCCAGCAACAGCTCAAGAGCTCAGCGACCCAAAGCACTACAGCAGCCGTGAGGGACAGCTCAGGCGACCAACCCACACTCAAGGAACGGCGGCGAAGCACCGCCCACTTGATTGATGGCAAACTCACCCAATTATGCCGCGGGATAGACTCTCAGTCCCGCCTTCTCCTTTTTACGGACAGGCAGCTGGGCCAATCAAAACGGAGAACACCCTTCATCTCAGACTCTCGCGAGCTTTCCTGGACTGTCTCACGCCCCCCCTCCAGCCGGCTGGTGACTGCGCAGCCGCCATGTTGGTTGCTATGCTGCGAGCGCTGCCCGTATGAGGCGGGAGGGCGTCCACTGGGGGAGGAGGCTGCTGTTCCGCCCCCCTTGTCCCCCGCAGCCGCTCGCTCACTCACTCGCCGGCAGGGAGGGCGCCTCCGCGGAGCCCCGCCGCCTCTCCTCTCCCCAGTCCTCTCCGCCACCTGGCCGGGGCTCCGTGCCGCTGTGCCCCGGGAGGGGACCCCCGGCCCGCCCCCTCGCCGTGAGGAGAGGAGGAGTGGGGGGGGTCCGCCGCCTTTCCCCTCCTCCCCGCAACACACATCGGGGCTTTCCCCATCCCTTTCCTTCCTTCCCCCGG
>VXBW01003164.1:1064258-1118346 GCA_013400375.1 Thinocorus orbignyianus | reverse complement strand
CTTGAGGATTTTTTGGGGGAGGGTCGTGTCTGCGGACCTTTCTGCCCCCTCCTCCCGAAAGAGAGGAGATCGGGCTCCGCTCTGCCGAAGGGGTTTTGAGGGTGAGGGGGTGAGATCCGCGGCCCGGCGAGGGGCTCGCAGGCAGCCTTCGAGGGGCGAGGGACGGGTTGGGGTCTGTAGAAAAAACGTGGTAAACTCAGCTGGACACCCGAATCCTTATTTTTTTTTTTTATTTTATAATTATTTTTTTAAGTCTGTTTAATGCGAAAGTTTGCGTTCCTGTGCTTTCTAGGCACATGTGCTCGTTGCCCTGGTTATGGGCAGGGGAAAATGGGTTTGAGCGCTGGCGTTGCATTCCTCTGGTACATTTTTAGTATCTCCCGCAAGCAGAAGGCTTGTATAATCGCATGTGTCTATATGCGACAGAGGCTTGGGGTGTACCTGGTGATGGGTGAACGCGTCTATACTGTTGCAGCACCAGCTGGAAGAGGAATAACGTCTTTTTCCTTTCAAAAAACCTCCGAGAGCTATTTGCTAACGCTAGGTAGCTGCCAGTGGAGGTGAAATGTTCCCACCGCTTGCCTGTTCAAAGAATACACGTCGTTCAGATGTGAAATAGACATGAATGAACTTTGTGCTGCTACTTATACCCTTCCGGGACTTCAGTGCAGCCAGGCTGTTAAAATTTTTCTTTTCAACTGTGAGATAGAAAATATTTATGTGATTTGTGTATTACAGAAGTGCTAATAGATCTCAGCTGAAGAATAATTGTTAGGCTACAGTATGCACATACATTTTCTCACCCGCAGGGCATTTCTCTTGCCCTGAGCTAAACCCTGTGTGAATGGTAAGGGGGTTTTGTGAGTGCACGTTTGCCTGCTTGTTGTTGGCAAATAACTGGCCTGTAATGTTGGGAGCCGCCGGTGTGTTCACACACATGCAGACATTTATGAGCTTGTCACATTGTAAACATGTGTTGCAGGAATACACCAATGAGGTAGATGAGAATTGGTAAAACTGTTTTCTTATTAGATATGTATATCATAGAAAAGTTTTCCAGTTCATTGCTTAAACATAAAATACTTAGTGTTGTAATCTTATGGATGCCATTTTCTTGACAATGGATTTCTTGCTTCACTGGCCTAAAAAGTTGTTTTTGCATATTGGCATGACTCTAGCTTGCACCATGTTGATAAAATACGATTCTGGGTGATAAGCCTTCAAATACGTAAGCGTCTATCTGTACATTTCCCAGGCATGTTTATGTTTTACAAACTCAGAAATGTAACCATTGGTCTGATTTTTTTGAGGCAACCTTGTTGTCATTACAGTTTCTGGGTATTATTAGATTATGTTCATGTTTTTATTTATAGGTTTTCTAAGTTAGATTGAACATTGAAATACAAATGCGTTTTCCTCAAAAGCAGAACTGTATGAATATTTTACCTTTCAGTACCTTTTTCAGTTTGAAGTTTGGAATCCGGTTCACCTACTTAGGGTTTAGTTTGACGTTTATTTCTTGTTCAGTAAAATTTTTTCAAAGTATTGTTTGTTACCATGCTTTACAATTCTGTTGTCCTGCTAATGTCTAATTTGGGTTGTACATAGTAGTATTGATTGAACTCCCTTGCTAAAAATACTTTCGGGGTTGGGTATACTTAGAGTGTAGCAGCAGGAAAGTTGAACCTACACTGTTTTTCTGTGGCTAGAATTAATTTATTAGTAGCAGCTACATTTGTAAAACATGAATAAAAGCAAAATCCTGTAATCCTAGAAGTAGTGCTAATTGCTCTATGGAGTGGATGAGCTCTGTTAATGAATGGAGTTTGTGGAGTACTGTTTACATGTTATTGCCATTAGCATATTAGGAATGTATGGTAAGTTAATACCCAGCATACATCATTTTGGCTCTGATCCTGCAGTGACCCCTGTTTGGGCAGAGGGATCCACCTACACACAACTCTGCAGGAACTGGAGCTCAAACGTTCATTCTGTAGACACTGGGCCAATGTTTATCATGAGCATTTGCTGTGTGTGAATGTTTTGTGCGTTTTGTTGTTAGCCTTTGTGTTTGTGTGGCGTGTCATATAGGCTGTGTGTGCAAAGAGCTGTGGGGTTGATGCCCAGAGTAACAGCCTAGTACAATAGTGTGTGACATGATTATTTTGTGAAAAAGAGGGGATTTCTTGAAATTGCTTTCATGTTGTAACTTTGTGCTGCTTGAAAGGTCCTGATCTTTTGCATTTGGGGATTCTGTGTCACTAGGAACTTGTTTTGTACATTGTCACTAGGATCAGTGTTCTGTACATTGGATTATGCTCATACATAAAAAGTGGAGTGTGTGCTCTACAAGCATATTCTGTAAAACTGAGTGGAAGTTGCAAGTTTGTACTGGAAGGGAAGATACTTGGGATGGTTCCTTTAGTCTCATAAGCTAACCTGTACCTGGGAAGATAGAATGGCTTTCTTGTGGCAGTTTAGACCTTTGGACGAGGTAAATCGGTTAAGTGTCTTCTGCAAATTATGGACTAAAAATTTTGAACAAAACTTAATTAAAAGCAGACAGTAGGCATGTGTGTGCTTTTTTGTTCTTTAAGTCAATGTTGGATTATTTTTTAAAAAGTGATAAGTAGTACATTTCTGTGGTCTGTCGTCTTAGGTTTTCATCTTACCATTAGTTACATCCTCAGATACTTCATGATTCTTCCTCATCCCTCCTTGGCCCCCCCTCAGTTTGGGTTTAAATTTGGTACGAGATCACATGAATCCCATGCCTTCACATCCTGTTTTTGTGTCACCTCGCTTCCATTCTCACCAATTATAAAAATGGTCAAACAAGAGAATCTTTCAGCAGATGGTTGACTGTGCGCTTTTTTTTTAGTACCACACTTTCACTCTTGTGCTGTCACTTTTCATAAAACGGCCAGACAGAATTCTCATGGGTTTTATTGTGCTCCAGCCTGAACAACTGTAAAAATGGTTTGTGTGTGCATATAATATGAAATTGTTTGTAGTGGAAAGAGGGAACTGTGAAGGTGGAAGAAAAAGGGGAGGGGGAGGATGGCTTGAGCAGGAGGCAGAACTGAAAGAGCTGAAGAGTGGCCTGTTAATACGACAGCAGGTCTTTGCCGTCTGGGCCAGCTGTTCGTATATGCTTGTTTGGGAACAGAGGCTGTTTTTCCTTGAGGACTTGTAATCCATTGAATTAGCACAAAAATACTTTTATGCAGGCTTTTGAAAGCCTACATAGAATAACATATGTGCAGGTACAAATTCAGAACCTACATTCTTATTTTGGAGAATTTCAGTGTTATTAGGAAACTGTTGCTATTTGTCATGTACAAAATGAATTACTTCACGGTTGCAGTAGCTAATGTGTTCACAGAAGTTTTATTGACGTGTCGACATACCGGAATTAGATGCCCAGATGTAGGTTACAAGAATATGGTCTTTTTATGGTCATCTGGGTTGCAGCATACTAAAGTCTGTGCTGATTGTACACATGGTGTCCCAGTACATACTACAGAGCATTAGAGCTGATACTCACATAGTTACTCGGGTAGATCAGGTGAGTGTAAGCAGATGAATTTTTGCTTGAAATGTGAGAATTGAGCCAACTTCTCCTTTCTCAGCTTATGTACCTTCAAAAAAGACTTGGTAGGGTGATGCAATTAGACCTCTCTTGGCACACTTCTTTGTCTCACACTGCAATTATTTCTTGGACAAGTTAAAAGGCGACTGTTGGATGATAAATGCAATTCCATTTGTGTGGTTTATGAGATACTGCTGTCTCTACAGTTGTATGAGGAAGGGGGAAATGGCTAATATCCATTTAAAAATAAACAGTCTTTTAATTATGAGCTCTTAGGATATGTAATGAAGAATGCTCTGGGAAATGTTTTCACTGAGTGGGGAGCGAAGTTGCCACTTAAGAGCGTTCAGGCCATCCATAAGATTTAAGAGGGAAAAACTGATAATCCACTTCCTGTGGCATGTGTGTTCTTACATTGCTTTTCTGAGTATTCCTTATCTTCTGAAGGGTAACTAACTGAGAGAATAATGACTGAATTATTCTGAGTGACCAAAAGCCCAGATCTTCAAATGGAAATCAAATGTAGTGATGCTAGAGATTAACATTTTCATACTTGGATTTAATTTTTTTTTATTAGAGTGGTGTAGATTAGATTGAAGGGGGATGTATTCAATTCTCTTATCAATGTGGGATTTATACTTTAAACTAAAGATCGTTAAATATCTGGTATGAAATGCTAGAAACCATGTTCTAACTGGTGCTTTTTGGGGGATGATGCTCCAGTCTGGATACCTTAGTTGCATAGAGCTTTGCTATTTTGCTTGATAGTTTTTCACAAACTGATTAAAAATTAATTTCCCTCTAAGCATTTTCTTGGTATTTATTACAAGTAACAACGTAAATTGATTTGGGTTTATGCTCATTAACTGTGTTTGGGTTAAACAAATGGTTCCTCGTTTATTTTGTCTCTAAAAGGATGTTAACTTTTAAGATAGTTGAACGTGCGCTTTGGCTTTTCCTGAGTCCTTTGGCCAGTTTGTTGTATTTGTGCTCTACAGAAAACAACCCCACCGGCCAACCCCCTAAAAAGTATTCCCTGGTTGCAAAAGACTGACATGAGAAACAATTTGTATCAGTACTGCACTGAAACAAAGTGTCTGTTGAGTGAAATGAAAGTTACATAAAAAATGTTTTCTCAGGTGAGAAAATTATTATCCAAGGCTTATCATTTTCAGGTGTTGTGTTGGTTTTGGATTTTTGTTTGTATTTTGTTTGTTTGTTTGTTCTGTTTTGCTTTGTTGGTTTGGTTGTTTGGTTTTTTTTCACCCCTAAATGATGTCAGTCAGGTTTAAAGCCAGAAACTGAAGTTGTAGCTGCAGCAGGTAGCTCTCCATGTAAACCAAAGCAGCAGCTGGTAAAGAGCCTGCTGTGACTCCTTTTGTCTCAGAGAGATGTGCTAGCATACTCTGTATTGGAGGAAGTTTAATAAGCAAGATTTCTGTGTTTTCTTTTCGCAGTGGAGGGTGGTATTTGCAAAAGAATCAAGCAAGTGAATTTGGTACACTGGAAAGCTGTGTTTTTAAAAGAAGAGAATCAAGTATGACACGCCAAAGATTTGTGTTCCCTCTTATCTGTGCCAGTAGAGATACGATGTCAAACTACCTTCACAGTTCGCTCAGTTTTGAATAAAATACTTTTAATTCCTCTGTGCTTTAGGTAGAGAACTGAACACCTTTTCAGTAAGAGCACTTAGAAATATACCAGTCAGTGGAAGGATGGTTATTTCTAATAATGCACTCAGATTAGTACAGTTTTGCATGGATGAACAGGTAGTTTCTTTATGATGCTTTGCCTTGTATTTTCCTGAGCTATGTCAAATGGCTGAGAAATGGTAAGTTGAGAAACATATTCTTTGTAACTTAAGGCTCTTATCTTAACTGACTTGAACAACACAACAGCAAAAAAAATCCAAAATGGAGATGCTTCACTTGGGACAGAAAAAGATGCTTCCTATATCTTACAACTGTGATTCAGTGCCTTTGCTTAAGAACCAACCCACACCCACCCCCAAAGAAAAACCACCCCCAAAAACCAAACAATAAAAAACTCCAACAAACCCAAACAAAAAACATGACAAAATTATTTTGGAGGAAAATCACATGGTAGAACTGTGGGATTTTTAACCACAAATCTTTTCAGTGACTACAAAAGTGTTTTGGGGGAAAAAAGCTGCAGTTTTTCCATGAAAAAGAATGCTTTGGAGAGAGTTAAAAGTAACACATGTCACTGCATTTGTCTGTCTTGATACTTGCAACAAACTTTTGGTGTAATCTGAAAATGTATGGAGACATATTTTTGTCTTCTGTTGTATGAATAGGATTAAAGCTGACCAGTGTTGATGGCCAATATGCTGCACAATAAGTTGGTTTTTTTCATGTGCATTGTATACGTGCATTGTATATGCCAGTTCTGTATTGTGTCACTAAACCTCATATAGCCTCAGTACTGTTCTTAAATGTTTTACTGAGTTTATATAGTGACCCTATTTAGAAAAGATATACTTCAGGAGAAGGGATGTGTACCAAGGGGACTGGCTTCTTAAAAATAAAATTTTATAGAACTTGACATTTCAGTTCTAAATCACTGGAGCCTGTAACCTCCAAACTGTGAGCTGCTATTAAAGCTTCCCTTGGAAGAGGTTCTTGGCTTTTTTTGGGAGGCAGGCTGCTGTTATGATTGATGCCACAGTCTGTTTTTAGTACTTGAGTGCAAATGAGGCTATTGGTGAGTCTTGGGAATCCTAATCTGCAAGTAATTCCCCATTTACTGTGTTCTTAGGCTTGTGTGTTGACTATGTAAGAAGATACTGCATCCTGTTAGCTCATCTCAATGCACCTGCTTTCTGTGGATCAGATCTCTTTAAATCTAATGTTTGAGGGACCTTTCCAGATGTAACTTCTGTGAAAAAGGGGTTATTTGAAAGATTAAAATGTGTCTGTGTCTTTAAAACTGAAGGGATGTATCACCTTTGTCTAAGCCTGGATGGAGAATAGGGGAAAGAAGAAAAGGACAGCTGCCCTGTAGTGATTATAGAGCATATAAGGTTTTGAGAAACATAATTAAGCGTAATTGTTTTCTGTGAGCTTGAGTTAGACTACTGATTTAGATGTCTCAGTATAGGGCTGACAGCTGCTTCTAGTCACGCATCTAGCATCTTTTCTCAAGTTCGCTGTATGTGCAAGTAGGTAAAGAGGGACAGAACATTCGTTGTGATAAAAGTGTTTTTACTTTACTTTTTAAACTCTTCACTATAATACTTTGCTTCTATTTTCATGCTATGATAAATTAAAATGTATCATATAAGTAAAATTCATAAACTACTCGGTCTGGAAGCAGCCTGCTTTTAAACCATCAGATCTTCATATTTGAGACTAAGGAAATCATTTCATTTTGGATATCTTTGTCAGGAAAACTTTTTTTTTGCTTTGCTTTCCTGTGTGGTGTGACCTGCTCACAGGTTGTTTTTTTTTTTTTTTGTTTCTTGGGCATCTTCACTTAACAGATCTGTATTACTTTAGAGACTTAAGGCATTAGTGATATTGTCCTTTTCCTTAACTCCTGGTATAGATTTCAGTCCTTTGTTCTACAGCTCTTAGATCTGCTGGGGGAAGTGACTTGGTGTGAGTGTGTCTGGGAAGAGGCAGAATGTGGTGGATGCTCTCTGGGTTCTTTTTGTAAAGCCATTTTTGACTTTTCATGGTCCCTGTGCTTTCTGAAATTGGATTGTTTTCAAATTTTGCAATAATTAAGTAAATTTTATTGAATTGAATAATAGACGTAACAAATATTTTAGTTGAAATATTTCTGCTTTCAAAATCATGCTACTTAGAAGGCTGAGAGCGCTACAATAAGAAAATGTGGCATGAGTAACCACTAAGAATATATGCAGTTACATTCAGAACAGAATTCCTCTACAGAAGACTAGGAAATAGACTGAAAATTAGCAAATGACAAAAAGTCCTTTAAGAGGAAATTCCTATAGGAGAGCTTCATTCTTAAGATTAATTAAGTGAAAGATTAGAAATTCTCTAGATAGCTGTAAGCTACTTAATAAAACTGAAGTAAGCAATTAAAAGACTCAGTTGTAGTTACCAGCAGAGGCATTGCTTCCTTTTTATATGATCCTGGTCCTGCACACCACCCCCACGCCTCTCCCCTCCACCCTGTTACATATGTTCTCCCTCTTTTTACAGGAAAGCTGTATGTGCAGCTCATTAGTGCTGTGTTTTCTGCAGAAGGATTTTCATAACCAAGCATCCCTTTCTGAATAAGGGTGATGTAGATAATAACTTCTTTGGCATTGAAAACACATATGCAGTCCTGAGAACAGAAATAAAAGTGCTTTGTAGGAGTTATACTAATGAAATGTATGCGAGAGAGTAGCTTGAAAGAGAAACCTGATTAACATCTGAAACTTCAGCTAACGTTTATCCACCTTTGCACAGAACTTAGTGACCAATAAAGCTACTTTGTCAAATCTCTGCTTTCTCTAAGTGACAATGATGTAAGAGTGTTTCAATCCACCTCTTTACAGTATTTTTTTATATATATATCTTCCAGACAAACAGATTAATCCTAACTGTTCTGGGAAGCGATTTTAGTTATTCTGGTATCTGCCAAAGGCATTCTAAACTTAAGTCTTTTGTATTTATTCTGAATATATTTTGCATTCTGCTGCACCTGGTGTGCTGTGACAATTGTGTGTGCTGTAGCAGTTGTGTACAGTAAGATGGGATGTTTTATATCACCAGAGATCCATCCCTCATCCGAGGGCAGTGTGTGATAGCAAATCATCACATTAGGGAGAAAAATGTGTAACTGCAAACGGGCACTGGATTCCCCAAAATTGGGGCACTTACCATAGTGCAATAGAATTGCTGTGCTACAAGTAAGTGGGAAAAATAGAAAAAGTGAGTCCTTACGTGTACCAAGTGGTGCTACTATAATAATAAGTTGCTTCAAAATAAGTTACTGACTTGACGACTGCAGTAGTTAGAGAAGAGCACTCTGTGGTGTGATCTTTTTTTTCTTTTTGAAAGTGTTCATTACTTTCCACTCTTCAGTTTATAAGAAAACAGCTGTGATCTTCAGTGAAAATAAAGACAGCCTGATACAGAAGTTCTGAGCGAAAACAACATTATTTTTCTGCTGCAAACAGAAAGCCATGCTCTAAAACCTGCTTTCCAGGCTTAAATAACTATAATAAAAAACTTTAGCTTTTGACAGTGGATAGATAACCTTATTTTAATAACATTGAACATTAAAACTTAATCCATTGACAGACTTTAATACGTAACTCCAGAAAGGAAGAGAAGCCTTTCCTAGTGGCTGTTTATTGCATCTATAACAATTCTTTGTGTCTAATTTAAAATTAAGGAAAAAAGAAAAAGTTGACTAATGATTGCTAAAATGAATTAGTGTTATTTTTGTTGTAGGCTTGAAGTCTGCTTTGCTATGTCCAGTTAATAAAAAACAAATTGTGTTTTGAAGTTGGGGTAGGGTTCCTTGTCAGGTAACAGACTCTCATCTCATTGCAATATTGGTCGGATATCCAGTTGTCCTGCAAAGACTTTAAAGTATATTAAGAATGGCATAAAAATGAATGAATGCATATGAACGAGGGCATTAGTGACCCAGATCTCCGCACTTGCAGAGAATGTTTTATGATCTATTTATTCATAATAACTGTTAACTGATGTGGCCTAAAATCAGTAGGGAATTACCTTTTCAGAAAAGTGTCTGGTTAGTGTCCATAATATAATTTACATGTATTGTACACTTCAGATGTGTCTGTACACATCCTAAATAAAATATGTTCATATTGGTGTATAAGGGGCTGAGGGGGGGAGTGATAACATTTTAAAATTCTGTAGCAGTAAATCCCTGTTCTACTGTAGAACATAGTCTTCATATATCCCAAGATTTTTTAAATAATGCTTGAGAAGCACAGACTGATGTTCATGTTTCCTTTTCAGGAGTGATAGGGAAATGTATTTTGTATATTGTGTTTATAACAGACTTAATTTCTGCCAGTGTTGTACATGCTTGCACTTAAAAAAAAAAAAAAGTTGAAATGTTCTGTTGACTTTTTAAACTTTTTTTGGCAACACTAGGCTTTCCATTTATTTTGTCCCTTGTCTAACAGTTTTTGTGTGTGTTTTCAAAAGCACTTCCATTCACCATTCAAGGAATTCAATAGAATTCTAATAGGAACTGCACATAAATAACTACAGAAATCAATGCTTCAATTCAGCCAAGAGTTTTTTGTGACTTCAAAAGCCACAAGAGCATTTATTATTAGAAACATACAATTGACTTTTCTTGTATTATCATTTTGCATAGTGATTTGGTTTTTACCACCACAACAAGATGTTTGACAGTTTCATTTGAAAATGATGTATTTACATTCAGCGTTCCAAAACAGTGTAATTTTTATCTTTTCTGTGAAGCTCTATTCATGTTAATTTGCATGTTCAGCTCTGTGCAAAGATTGTCAGTGAAATATTCACTGGTGGATTTCCCCTCAAAGGTCACACAAATGTTAAGGGTAGTCTCTTATTCCTGTGTTGTAATGAAAATATAAAATAAATCTTTAAAGAATAGAGGAGTTGGGTTAATTTTTGTCCGTTCAGCTCATATGATGTGGAGTATGTCCTCTCCTCTGAAATGCTCAATTTCCCAAATATAATGACCGCAGAAGTAACCAACCTGCAACAGCACAGGATCATCTTGGAAGTACTTCCAGCTTTTAGTATTCACATTACACCTCATGCTGCATTGACTGTAACAGTCCTTTTGATCCTGAAGTTTTTAGGTGGGTTACAGAAAGTGGGATGGTCTTGAAGGAAGTGGTTTCAGCATACTGGAAGCTTTAGAAAACTGGTGGTGCTTTTCTTTTGAAACAGCCTGAAACTGATAACAAGATGTTGTGACGTGAAACATGGCGCTCTGTGTTTGGTTGTGCTTACTGTCTTGTAAATGGACCTCTTGAATGCTGTGGCTTTTGGGCAGCTCTTATGTGCAGTTTCTGTCAGGTAAATAGTATATTGTTATCACCTTGGGTGGAAAGCACAGAAGGAAACATTTACCTTGTTGAATGAACAGAGGCTGGTGGTGTGTGCTTGAGAAACATTTTGGATAGGTGGAGAGTTAGGGAGGCATGGCCCATTGCCAATCCTTCCCTCTCCTGGAAAGACTATGCAGGTGAAACTTACACTGTACCTTGAGAAAGATTTTAATGGTGATGGAAGGAAGTGAGACATGGTAGAGCATGGTGAGGAGCAAGGCTAGTAGCACAGACAGTGCCATAGCTGCAGTTCCATTAGTGTTCAATGATGTCACTTGGAATTAGGTGCATTTAGGATAATTGCATTTGAGTGCTGTCATGGTATTATCTTAAAAAAAGAAAAAAAAAAGAATTGATAAAGGAAGTGAAGTCAGACCTTCTGTTGGTTCCTCAAAGTTCTTCCCCATTTCCTTTTACTACTTCTGTCTAACTCAGCTTGCATTTGAGTCAGCTGCTTTCATCTTGACACTTATGTCATTCAGGCATCCACAGAGTTAGTATGCTAATGTCTGCATTTCAACTGACTGATAGGTACACCAAAACCTATCTTATTTTTGTCACTGCAACATGAAACTTCTTTTAATTTGCCTGGCTGTTCAGCATTTACAGAAACAAGATAATGGAACGTTGCTGGCATAATTTGTACGCCTAATGTCTGAAGCTTATTAAACATGGCTTTCTACCTGAAACACACTCTGTCCCTTCTTGTGTTCTTGTAGATGCTTGGTATCCAACTGGTATGTAAGCTGGTGTTGAAAAAGTAATGATGAGCATCTAAAAGCCATGGTTTTGTAAGGGAAATGTGGTTCTGTAAAGGGGCAAAAAAGGCTTTTTGGATTTGTGTGAAAGCAAGCATTCCCATGTATTTGTAGGTTTGTGGGTTTTCTGCTTCTTTATGAAACCCAGCTTATGACAGTAAGCAATACAAATCAGACACCCCATGTTTTTCTTTAAACCGTTGTGGGTATTATCCATACCCTCTTGTACTGCTGCTCTTAAGCAGTCAATCTCAAATGCAGTGGTGGAAAGGAGAAAAACAGCTGTTGTTTGTTTTGAATAGAGAAAGGAGAAACAGATAAGAGAATTGGGGAGCACTGGGAAAGAAACAGTCTTCTCAGCTCTTATAAGTCGTTGCCAGAAAACCTGAAGCATGGAGGTATTAAAATGCATTATTGGTATGGAGCAAGGACAACTTTATTGCTTGACACAGCACACTGTGTTTCATAGCCACACCCCATCATGTAATCTCTTTTATTGAACATTGTTTCAAGCTGGTTGAGGTTCCTTATGCCCTGTTTGTAGACTGAGTGGTTAGAAATTTACCTCAGAGACCAAAATATAGTCTAAATTTGGACTAAATTCTTCCCTGACCACTTAAATTACTGTATTTTGTACTCATAGTTCCTTTTCCAGAAGTGCTTTCTTCTCCTGCCTGGGCAGTGTGTCTGTGAGAATGTTGTTCTCCTCCATATCATTTAAAAAGCAAATCTAATATCTGATTTCTGTTGCATTTTAAGCTTCTTAATAAATATTCCATTAGCTATATGTGGAGAAAAAAAATGTGTTTTAAAGTGCTTGAAAAGTTTGAGTACATACAATTTTTGTAATCTTATGTAGTCTGAATTCTTTCTGTTTTATCATTATTGTGCTTTTTCATGTATTTCATTTTGCTGCTGCTTGGTACTGAAGCAGTTTCTTGACTGTTCTTAATTGATCTTTGTCCATTTTTGGAAGCTTAAAAGTGAATCCATTTGAGCTTTTGCAATGCTGAGCAGCATGAGAAAGGACCTTCATCTGTCCCGTGGGCTGTGCGCCTGACTAAGCATCCTCATATGAGGAATTCCCTCTCTACAACAAGATGACATAGTTGGTTTATGTTTGTATCTTATGACCTACTAAAAATATTCTCTTTCCTTCCCACTTACCTTCTAAGATCATCTCCTGTAGAATTGGTGTATAACCACTATGTATGTGATTTCTGTATTTTTGCAATGGATTATGTCTGCTTGATACAGAAATTGCCAAAACTTATAAAAGAAATGTATATTTTCATAAAATAGTTTTCCAACCAAATTTTTAAGAATAAATGTTCTTATATTCTGAGAACAGTACAGGTGTGTTAAGAGTACCCTTTTTTTTAACCCCCCCTAAATTTACACTTCTGTTATTGGGAACTGGGTAGGTCTTATCTAAATTTCAGTAAATAACTGGATACAGTGTCCATGAGGGGTTGTGAAAACTACTGGGATTAGTAGAGAAAGCGTAAATTAGATCTGAAGTTGACCAGAGAGAAGACTGCAAATGGCTGTACTGTAAAAGCAACTAACAGGATGGAGAGAGATTATTAGTCATGCTCTCCAAAAATCAGTCTTCAAATTAATCCTGTCTCATTACATTCATTAATAACCTTGGTGCAAGAATTATGTCTCCTCTTATTAAAAGCAGTAGATAACCTAGTTTATAAAACTTTTTCAGTATTTCAGAAGACTGGATTATCCTGTAAGGAAAATAAGATAAACTCATAGATTTGAGTACTAAAAGAATTGATACAACTTAATAATGCAAAGTCAAGTATTTAAGGCATAAGAACATTTATTTGGTTTTAGGAATCATGAATTAGTAAGTAGGAGAGTAGTTTGGGAATGCCACTAGTAATATAAGTAGTAGCTCCCAACATGAAGCAAGAGCAAGGCTAACCCACCAAATAGTTTTCTGGGGTTCTCTGTCAGAGCAGTATGTAGCTTATAGTTTGTGCACGTGCTCTGTGTTGGCTAATGATTTTAATTACTGACTTGGATAACAAAAGAGAACTGGGGATATCGTGTCTGAAGCTTCACCCACAGCACTAGCTAGGGGTGACTGAAAATGTAGAATCATAGAATAGTTTGGGATGGAATGGACAGGTAATGGCCATTTAGTCCAAACCCCCTGCAATGAGCAGGGACACCTTCCATTCAATCAGGTTGTTCTGTCCAGCCTGATCTTGAATGTTTCCAGGGATGGGACATCTACAACCTCTGGGCAACCGGTTCCTGTGTTTCAGAACCCTCATTGTAAAAAAAAATTTCTTCCTTATGGTAGAGAAAAAGCATCAGTGCAGAATTTTTACATGTTATGATGTAAACTTGTCAAGGTAATTTAGGGTCAAATTAATTAATGTCTGTGGAACATGAGTGTGTTTTTAAAAAATTATTTAGAAAACTGTTTTCTAATAAATAGATCAATCTTTTAAAAGTTTAGACACTTTCTCATGTGCAGTTGTTTTCCAGACTCTACTTTTTGGATGAGCATACGCTTCAAAACAAATAACATTATTTGAGAGTTCTGAAATGTCTTAGTTTTTAGAAGGAATCAAATTCCTTTTATATACATTGAATTCCAATTCATAATATTAGGATATGAAGATTATTTAGAATATAAGATTCTAAATATTTGTAACTTAATTTTTACAGTAAATTATATTATAGGTAGATATCCTGATTTGCGGAGCTCATGGCAAGAAACTGAAATAATGGCCTCTTCAGATTTGTGCTGAAACGAGCTGAGGTAGTAAGAGAAATTATGGTTTTGTCCCCATTTCTCTGAAAACCAATGCTTTTACTCAGTATCCTATTAGGACAGACAAAAGGATGATCTACAGGAGCATCTGGATCCAAGTGTGACAATGTAACTAGTTGCAGTTTACTCTTAATATTTGTGTCCTAGTTAAGATTTACAACATTTGCAACAAGATTACCAGTCTGTTATGCCTTTTTTTTTTTTTTAAATGTGTTTGGAAAAAAAAACAGGAAGATGAAAAAACTATTTGTTTCTGAGTGATTGATGTAATTTTAGTAATTGTCAGGTGTAGGTAATGTCCTTTAAAGGCATTAATACTTCTACTCTATGGACTAGTCTGGCTGTTTTAAACACATTTTTTCAATGCCAATGATGTGCCAGAGTGAGCTGAAAATACGTGTTTTTTGAACCTTAAGGGTGTTTGGAATGCTTTTGATGGTTTATAAGTCTATATATCTTGTGTATAGCAACAGGATTTCTCAGGATATTGTGCATCTTAGTTAAATGCTGAATTGCCTTTCCTTTAGGATTTCTGATCCTGCTTGTGTTTAGTGCTTAATTGGATCAGATTTATTATGATATAAAAAAAATCCACAGGATTTGTCTACATGGGAATTCCTGCTCATAAGCAAGATCATTATTCCAAGCCTCTTTTGTGGATGCTCTCGCTCCATATAGAGAGTTTAACTGACTTTGGTTGAGTTTTCCTCTAAAGTGAAATAAAGGCAGTCTTACTGTTGAATAAGTGGGTGCTATTTTGCATTATGTTAGAGAAAAAGGAGAGAGAAAGATATGTTGGATTTTTGTAAATGGGACTGAAACCTGAATATCTGAAGTGATTTGTCTTTAGCTTTTGGGGGATGCATCTTTTATTTTTTTTTTTTTCTTGAGGAAAAGTGTTTTCTGGAGTCTTTTGTGTATCTTCAGTGTCTAAGCTATCAAAATACATAAAATATCAATATGTATAGAGCATAAAACTGGAACAGGAAAGAGTTGAATGCATATTATGCGATAGTTAAAAAATTTTGTATGACTTGGACTCCTAAGCTCTTAGAGAGGTTCTGAAAATTAAATGTAAAGTATTATTTCAATGTCAGTGTTTGTTTGTTTTAGAAAGAAAACTTAGGTTTCTAAAGTGTTAAATGGTTTTGAAGGGTTCATTTGCCATCTGAATGGCATCTTACAACTTGTAACCGAAAGCTCACAAAGCTGTCTAACAGATAGGTGAAGCTTAAAATACGTAGGAGATCTTAATACTTCTTTCCATATGCCAAATTAAACGTTGGCTACCGTGTCTAAATATTTTTCTTTGGTAGCAATTACTGTTCCAAGATGTACACCAATGCCTTGTGTAGTCCTTTTCCAGAAGATGTTAACTCAGCTGCATATAGTTAAGCCTGTGTGTCCTTAACTCTTATCACTGAGTGTAACTCTTATCACCTTGAGCACCGTAAACCCTCTGAAGTTAGGTTCTCTATGGCTATGCACATTCCTAAGCTCATTTTTAAATGGAATTATTCTAAATGTTATTAATACTTTGTCTTTTCAGAGGAGTATCTACACTCACTGACATCTTAAGGGTTGTGTTCATCATCAGAACCTTTCTGAACAGTAATATTAATATGTTAAATCTTTCCCTTGCAAAGGTTTTGGCCCTTACCATTGGGAAGAGGAACTGAAGTGTATGTGTACCAGGTGATGCAGCTCCATAAACATGTAGGGATTCTACAGCAGTTCCTAGAGGCAGATTGTTTCATGCGTTCTTAATTGCCTTTGCCCTTCTAATTCCAGTGCCATCATCTCAGTAGTTCTCATGATTGCACACTGTAGCCAGGGTGTGATAAAGGTTTGTGACAGAAGTTTGAAAGGGAAGGAGCACATCCCACTATATATCTTCCTTCTGCTGTTTCCTCTCTTCTGCTTGACTGGGCGTTGGTATGGGTCTTCAGAGTCTACCCCTGTATTTTCAGGTAGGAGATGTATCATCAAGCAGCTATGTAATCAACTTGGCCCACCCTACCCCCTGCTGCCTGAGCTGAAAGTTCTACACCAATTATAGAATTCTTCTTAGCAGAACATCTTTAATCTCTCTTGTATTTTCATACATCAGAATATCATGCTTTGCCTTTTGTTGGCAAAAGTGGCAGTGATTATTTTCAATGTGCGTTTACTTAATTGCACTTGGACGTTTGCAGGATAAGAAAAAATGATTGTGAATTAGAAGTCTAGACTCTAGCAATAGTCTGACAAATAGTAAAACTGAACACACAGTAGGAAACTTAAGTGAAAGTTTCTGCTGGAGAGACTAATTTTAGAAACGTGTATCGGCACCAATTACAACAGGAAAGCTTGTCTCTCTGGAAAGGTCTGCCAAAGTCATTGATGAAGATAAAACCCAGTCTTTCCTGAGCTGCTTTGTGTGATTGTGTGCCAAAGATGATATGCTAAAGGGATCATAGACTTTATGCCAAGTTCTGTGGGATTTAAAGATTGCTTGTTAACTAGAGGAAATTTTTTCTTTGAATTGCATAAATTAACCTTTCTTCTAACAATTTATCTTTTGTTTATTTATTGCTGTTTCTTGTTCATTTGTACTGTCATCATCCTTCTCCCCCCCTGCCCCCTGCAGTGCAGTAGTCACTTTTCATACCATGGGCAGAAAAATTATGCATCAAAAGGACTGGCACAGCATGCGCTGCAGATAAGAACCCGAATGCTGTGGTTGAATCAGATTAAAGATCCAGAACTCGGTGATCCTGACAGTGACGAATGACAGGGAGAAGTATAAGACGCAGATCCTGTAGACATTGAACCTTCCAGGGTGAAACCACGTATGAACTGAGTATGAATTGGTTTCCTGGTTTTGTTTGGTTCTAACATGTAGGTACTGATGGCTGTAACTTTCACTCTGTAGAAGATGTAACTATTTTTATACATTCATGGTAAACCCAAAAGCATTTCTAGTGTCTTTCAGGCAATGAAGTACCGGACTGAAAAAGGAAGCTACTAGTGTGCTATCTTCTAAATAGACTGCTTTGTATAAGCTTAAGTGTTCGTTTTCACAGCAAAAGAAAGAACAAGCATAAATTTGAAATTGTGAGGATCATGTTGTTAATGCATATGGTATGTAACTATTATAAAAGACCTTATTCTAATGCCAGTACATGATAAGAACAGCAAGAGATGTATGACCAGTGTGGGCTGCTGCCACTGAGTCACTGTGTAATGACAGGCAAATTACTCAGTTTTCTGCATCTCCTTCTACTCCTTTATAAATGAGAAATATTGTTTCCCAGTAAAACTCTTTGAGATCCTTGGATAAAAGGAGATTTTTTTTTTCTGTACGCCTACTGAGTATATAAATTTGAAGTGAGAAAGTGCAGTGAATACCAGATTCTATGCAAGTCTTTCACCAGCACACAGTATGATGCATCTTGCTGCTCATTATGGATTGTTATTGAAGCACCTTGTACTTCCGAAGACCTCTGTAAAGCATGAGCAAAATGAGGTGTTTAGGCCAGACTTGGCCCTTGAGTCCGTGTTCTATTCAAGCCCATTTATAGTTAAGTACAGCTTCAGTAGAGCTTCCTGACATGTGGACTGATAAACTACCTTTCAATTTTCTTTGATACACCAGACACTGTACCACCTTCAGATGAAATAGTACAGGGAGCCTTTTACAACAGTTTTCTGTCAATCTCCATCATCGCTTTCACATTATATCTTTGGGTATGTTTTACCACTGAATTTTCATGTCCTTTTCAGAATCGTCTGTTAACACCACAGTCTTAATCTTTCCCCTGGTACCTCCTGAAACAAAGTACAAATTAATGATTCAGACACCACAAAACAAATCACATGCCACTTGCTTCTTCCCATCTATTCTTCATTGTCATTGTTTGTTGTATTGTATGCAAGTCCTTGTGTATTCTGTGGTGAAAGGGACCTAAATAATGCAGCAAGATTTTAAAGGGGGTCAGTAGCAGATAAGTAGAGAAATGATGCAACAGTTCCAGGTGTATATGGAAAATGATTTGGATAATCAGGAAAAGAATGCCATTATTTTAGCACTGACATGTGGAAGTTAACTTAGGTTTGATGTATTGTTTGGTTTTTAATAAATTCAGGCTGACTTTGTGATAGGCCATAAATAACTGTGGAAATGGTAGAGGGTACATGGAATTTCTGCTCTCTGGTTCTTCAAGGTAGAGTGTGCTGTTGTCTCTTTTTGTAAATGATTACCCCTCTGGTTTTGCATCTTTATCTCCTTCCATTCTATTTATTGTCATTCTTCATCCCGTTTTAATTTGCTGACTTTCTTAGATTTTATCTTCAAAAGAAGTGCCCACTTTAGCTTCATCATTTTGAAAAAGAAAAAAAAAAAATTCATCACATCAATTACTGCAGCTCTCACCTCATTCCATCTGGTCATGCTCTGCCCCAAATTCAGCAAATACACAGTCTAAAACAACAGTTTATATTTTTCTTTACATCTTCCCCCACCTGTTCACCATTTTCCACTCTTTTATTCTCCTCTTGAAAGTGCTTCTACCACAATGAAAGATCTTCTCTTGGCTGAATGCTAATACCTTTATTCCATTTTCCTTGTTTTGGCCACACAGCTTCCCACTGTCATGGTTTAACCCCAGCCAGCAGCAGCAAAGAACCATGTGGAGCCTCGCTCGCTCCCCTCAGCCCCCGCGGGAATGAGAGGAGAATCGGAAGAAAAAGGCGAAACTGGTAGGTTGAGATAGAGGCAGTTTGACAGAGCAGCAAAGGAAGGAGGAAAACAACAACAATAATACCGAGAGAGGAATATACAAAACACAGTTCATGTACCATCGCCCACTCACTGGAACCCAGAGCCCAGCCCGCTCCCATGCAGTGATCTCTGCCCCCTGCCCACCTTCATACTGGGCATGGTATGGAACTCCTGTGTCCTGTCCCAGCATCTTGTGAAAATTAACCCCATCACTGACAGAACCAGGACACCCTACTTGTGGCCACTCACTGTCCTTGTGCTGCTGCAGTGCTTATGCCACTGCAGGGTGAACCATATTGGGGAATTGATCTGACTGAAAAATAATTTTGCCAAAATTGTGTTCGTTCCTTATTCCCCGCTCTGGTTTACCATATGGCTGTACAAATGGCTTTGTCAGCAGTAGGGAGAGGATGATGCAAGGCTGGAAACAAGTGGCCAGACTCAGGAGTGGGTCGGGAATCCTGTGTTGCCAGGTTATGTCAAAATAAAGAGTTCATCAGAGTAAAGTCTAATTAAGTCTCTAACTTGTTCCCATCCTACTTCTAGAAAACCTCTGCTGCTTTTAGCCTCTCTCTCTCCCCCCCTTATTGTTTAACATATTTTCCAAAGCTGCTTGTTTGTCTCTCCTATAATAAGTGGTCAATAACAACACCAGTAGAAGCCTTCATCTCTCAGTGTGTTCCTGTCATCCTCAGGACATGTTGAAAACCTCCTATTCAAATCATTTGGGTGGACATCATTAGTCAAACGTGTACCATCATTTGGAAATACCTGTTAAATAATTACAATGAGGATTAGACTGATAAGCTTTTGGAGTTGGATATATATGTTTCAAAATCATTATTTAAATCTGTAGTTTCCAAGGCAGCACAGTATGATACCTGTTTAGTATGAAATTTTAAAGACTTAAACCATCTTGGTAGAATCATTGGCAGAGAAAAAGATGTAATATAACTGTATCTGCTTTCATAATGTCTTTCCAGCAGGGACTGGATTCCTTCACAAAAAATAATTTTGTTTTTCCTGTCCCTGAAATCACAAGGCATTCTTTGTCTGTAAACAAATGCACTAAATAATCCCACCCTTTTCCTTAGTCTACAGAGATGCACTTTCAGCTGCAATAAAGTTATTAATAGCAGCATAAACGTGTTTGTGGTTTTGTGTGGTTTTCTGTTTTGTTTCGGTTTTGTTGTTGTTGTTGTTTTTTCTTTTTACAGGGAGGATAGTTTGTTTTACTCTACAGATTTTAAACTGATTCTGAAATGATGAAATATACATCTATCTGAATTTAATTTACCTGCAAAGCTGGATGTTTTCAAATCTGAGCCTAGGTTAAGGCCCACAAAAAATATGAATTCACATCTGAGTCCAGTTTTGCATACTCCCCCAGCGCTGGGTAAATAGACATTCTGACTTAATTCAAACACATATATAATGGTGCAGCTGCATGCGTTTAAGCATCAAAATGTTTAAGCTAACCTAAGACTGTCTTGTTGTTAAAAAAATTCATGTAAATTTTGTTCCCTTTGTTTTCTTGGGAGAAAGCCATAGAAAAAGTGGCATTGTTTAGCAGTGCAATAGACACCATTGAGACAATTTCTACAGCTTGCCTTTGGTATTCGGCTATGTAAATCCTTTCAGAAAACAATGATATTAATTACCCTCTGGTCAATCATATGAGCTGTGGTTCACTGTGTTGTCCTTGCCTTCTTTCTGGTCATCATAATCCTGATTATCGACTTCTAAATTTTCTACTTGTTTCCAGGACGAAAGGGTCAATCTTTGGTACTTTCAAAGATGAAACAAAAGTCTCAGCTTAAGGCCCCCGAACAAACATGAGCTCGCTCAGGCTACAAATGATCATTCAGTTTTAGGATTTTTTTTTTCAGTAAATAGGTCATTTTCCAAACTTTTAATACCAGGATTTGATGCACTGCCGTGATGAAGGTGAACTGTTTTAATTCCAGTCTCTTGAATCCCAAGTCAGAAATGGAAAACAGACTGTTCTATGGCATGTAAAATGTAAATAAATCTGACTCTTTTTGGACTTATGTCCCATGATCTCTATGCCTTCTCCCAAAATATCCTCAGACCTTATTATGTGTGAACTTGGGGACCTGATGCCCGTGTCATAAGGCTGGCAACAGTCCTCTGCCTGGGACTTCTTACCTCGTTGCCTTCCTCCTGCTTTCAGTAGTCCTATCACGTCTTTTTAGGCAGTATCCATTCTGTACTGCTGGTACCTGCCGATAACATGGATCCTAATGTCTGCTCTTTTCCATGAGCCCATGGATGCTGTTTTCTTTTTTCCCCACTGAAAGGAAGGCATGCTCTTCATTCTGGAGTTGCTCTTGGATTCCTGAGGTAATTTTTTTTTTTTAATTACTGCCAGTGGAGATGGCGGTTGTGTTCTCTTTACCTCAATGTTGCTGTCAAATAGTCAGTTTTCTATTTCTCCCTTGTTGCCTTGCCTAGATTTTATGTACTCTCCATAGATGTCATATTTTTATCTGTAAGTGTTCTGAAAACAGGCATTTCGGTTATGCTCTCTGATCTCCCTTAACTATGATACAGTTATTCTGGAAAGCGTTTTTTTGTATTCTCTTAAATTCTCTATCAATCATATTCAGTAGTAAACTGAAAGGAGCTTTGTAGTGAAGCCAAAAAAACAGGAAAGCAATCTAACTACAAAGCTGAATTTCAGATAAATATTCAAACAACTGTAATTTTAAGACCTTTCATGTCCCTTGTGGTTCAGACTAAAAATTCAGCCGTCCATGGAATTGCAAGATGAGATGTAAGAACCAGATTTGCAGTAGTATTAAAACTTGCCATGTAATGGTGGCATGGCTACTCCTCCTCCAGCTACCGGTATCTTCCTGTATCAAGTTTCAGCACAGTATAACAGCAAGTTCAAAAATGGCTTAATAGAATATATAGTGGCAAAAATATTAGTGGTCAGTTGTTGATGTAAGTTATTTTGCTGCAGTGACCACCATGTGCCAGAAAGATGTACGTGTAGTGTAGCCTGTATATCTTGTTAAAAAACAAAGCCTACTACAAAGCATGCATAAGCTGTAGGTTTGGGTATCTGTGCTCTTTGGTTACTTATTTTGGATTTCTTGAGAGCTAGATGAGATTTTTCTGCACTTTCATGAGCTCTGTCAGCACTTGTTCAGTCTAGTTGGCACCTCTTCATTTCTCTCTGTTTTTTTCAGCAGATTTTCTTAGAGAAAGGCGGATGATCTAACACTGTGAAGAAATTCTAATTTGTGTTTCTCTTTATATACTTCCAGAGGACAGATGGACACGTCTGTTATTTAATAAAGCTCATGTTACATCCTTCGTAAAGAATCAGAATAGCTCCTAGCAGTCTGCCTGCCTGTCGGTAACAGACACGAGCTTCTTGCTAGTTTTGTGTTAAAGAGCAGGGATTTCTGCTTTCAGGGCTCCAGCTTTCAGAGTTTGAGAATAGCACATTCTTGGGTGGGCATTGTAGATTCCTCATACTCTTGGCTGCTGAGAAGTTCTCTTTCTTTGAGAGATTTTTTTTTTTTTTTTTTGGGTCACCTTCTGGTAAATAAACATGCTGTGCTGGTTCTTGGAGAGTGGGAGCTACTTTTCAAAAGGATGGTGGTAATAAACTCTTTACCTTTGCCCCTCTCTGATGCACGTAACATCACGCTTGTTCTTAAGAAATTGCCAGAGCATCCTGACACCAGCTTCTGAATCTGAAAGAGATAAACTTTGTTTCATTTCTTTCTTTTGAATGCTCAGAACTGAAGAACACTCAGATATTCTCCAGCTTGCCTCTTGAGCCACCCCACCATTGACTAACGCTGAAGGAGTGGCATGGTACATGGCACTGGCTACCCCCTGTGGTGGTATGAGTGGTAGGTAATGTTCCTGTCAGCCTCTGCTCAGTAAGCAACTGATGTTGCTGGAACCACATCTCTTGTTCTCTGGCTTCACAGTCTCCAGTCTGGACCTGCTAGCACTGGCTTCAGAGGAGAGGACCTTTTCCAGCACTGGACGAAGCTGAGACTTTTCAAATCTTTACTGGGCTGTAAAGGGATCCGTTGGTCTGTGTGTTTCTACTCTACAACTTCCTGGAGCCATAGAAATCTTTCCAGTCATGGATCGCTGGGGTCTCCTTGCTGTGATCTATGCCATTGTTGCACCTTTCCATGGAAGGTTTCAACAGTCTCATAGTAGGCCAGGATGTTATTGGTGTTACTCAGTTTCCTGACAGTTCTGATACTGTTGAGCTCTGATATTGGCAGCCCATTTCAACAGCTGCATGGTTGTGTGTAGATGACTGGTCAGTATTTGCCAATCCATAGCTGCAGATTCTTGCTGAAGTGTACTGGTTCAGAAGTCAGTATTGCTAATGCCGATAAGGTGGCTGGAACTCAGAAGGGATAACCTGGACTTTGTCAGCTAAAGTGCTCTCTATAACCGTAACGCAAATATAACATATTCAGATCTCCTTTGTATGCTATTAAAAAAATGCAGTATGTGTATCTGCCCCCAAGGTTTATTATTCTGTAATGGGAGCAGGAACCTCTCCATTTCATTGGTTGAGGTTTTTTGCTTTTTCATAATCTGGGAAGCATGTTCATCTTGTCATGGATCCACTGATTATATCAGGAAGGACTTAACTGGGAAAATTGAACTAAGTGGGTAGGAGTTTGGTTTTAGCTTGATGCTAGATCTTGCTAAGCCTTACTATTCTGGGTTGTCTCCTGCATCTTCGTTAAGATAAAGCTTATTGATAACTCAGTTTCCCATGGCATTTTTGGAAATGCTGAGTTTCCTAAAGTCCTTGTTTAAAGTACTTGCAGTGAAAGTACTTGTTTCTCCAGAATAACTAAATCTGATCTGTGATATTCTGATGAGAACCTGTTGCTAATTCAGAATGAAACTAATCGCATCCCATCAGTGAATACATCTTGTGCTTGTGTGATAGTCGTGTCTTCATTTTTGAAAATATCTCTTCTGAACATTGGTGGGAGCGCGAGGAAGAGCTTTGTGCCTTTAGCTGGGTGTGGTACCACCGTGCAGAGAGACACTATTCTGCAGAACAACACTTATGTTGGTTTTGCTCGTGGCTCCTGCAGCTGCTTCCGGGGGAATGGGGCTGAGCTGCAGAGCTGCTGGCAGGGCAAAATACGTGTGAATAGACATTGGAAAATTGAAGAACCCAGTTTATTTGGTTTCTTTGTTAATGTGTACATTCTCTACCCTGCCATATGGCCCTTTTTTTTAGCATTTTAATTCGGAGAGGTTATAGATGATGCCTTTAGAAGTGCTTCAGTAATGTTAGGCTGTGTTCCTGTTTGTAAAACACCACTAGAACATATTAATTAATAAAAGACTATTTGCTTTTATACTTTATAGTGGTGTATTAAATGAGACTTCTTCAGCTTTCTTATCTAAACCCTGAGAACCTGCCTTTACAGAAGTTGGGAGGAATAATATTTTTCAGAGCAATATAAATAAACTGCACTTCTGAGATAGTATAGTTTAGCTCTTAGCTAAATAGCTTTTTAGCTTAGTGTATTCTTTTTTTAAGGATATGAATTCTGGATAATGAAAAAGTGTTGGAATAAACAGTTCAAAGCAGTATTACTGATGCTGCCTTATAATAGAAGAAGTCACATAATAGCATGATTTTTATGATATTATGTCTTCGCCTTCAGGGGAAAAAAATTGGGATTTTCTCTATGAGGTAGAAATTTAACTTTCTGTCATGTAATGGAGAAGGCAGCAAATAGTTTGGGGAAGCCAAGTTTAATTATAAAAGAGTGTCTAAAGAAGAGGGCGTAAGAAAGTGATTGCACCTGACTTGCAGAGGCACATGAATGAAAAGAGTTTTTAAATACAATGCCCAAGAAGAGCAGTGCAGGTGTGCTGACTTGCAGAGCTTGTCACCTTTTAATGCCTTCTTCATAGACGCATTTGTATGTTGTAAGACTGTTCCTTCTCAATGCACTAAATATTTTTGCTTTAAAGAAAAAATGAATGTAGTCTTCTGAGTATCTCTTCATGCTTGATAGAAACTCTTCTGGTTTTATGTATCAAAAAACAGCTACTGGAAAGCTGTATCGTGTCACTGTAAGCATGTTTGTGCATGTTGAGAATAGACTTGTACTGAAACAGTTTTCCTGCAGGGATTTCTCTCCTCCTGAAAGTCTTGTTTTGAAGGAGGTTGTCCCTAAGCATTACAGGTGTTGAATTAATTTTGTTGGTGAAGATGACAGAAAAATGAGGCAGGGCTAAGTTCTGAAACCCAGAATTAACACATGATTTGTGCATCTGGGAGACTGTTAAGTGGAAGACACTCGACTCTGCAGGTCCTTTTATAGATTTTTCTGATGGTGTGGGAATCTTCCTGTACCTCATGTTAAAATCTGTGAAATTCAAAAGTCTTTTAATGACTTTTGGTAGTGCTGTGTAGGTGATGATGTTGCCATCCATCCCTTCCATTTATAACCATGTGGAAAGCATCTTAGCCGAGTGCATCAGGCAGCTATTGCCTGTGGTGTTACTCTGACTATAGATGTACCTGGCATTTCTATTTTAAGCTTTCATCTTGCCTCTAGGTGATACATGTTTGGTTTTCTGTGATTTTGGGGGATGTTTTAGGAATTTCTATTGCCGTTCCATCTTCTGTTAGAGGAGGGACTCCTAGAGTTGTGAGAAGTGAAGGAAGGATGTGGAAGAAGTCTGGAATGCTTGAAGGAGCAGAATGGTACAGAACTCCTGGTTTCACGAAAAATAATTACCTTTGCAGTTTTAGCATGGCTACTGCATCAGGCTCTGAATCTGTAACCATCAGCTTGTGAATCTAACCTGTATTTGTACCTGCCTTTCCAGGGAAAACAACAGGAACAAGAGCCAGGCTATTTTATGATTACTTAATTAGTATATTATTTAAATTGCCTAATAATGCCTAATGACTTTTAAAGTGCTATTAGTAGCCACATATAAATGTCTGAAAACATAAACTGAATGATGTGCTATCTCCACTATCCACTATCTATTACTCCTTTCAAGGATGACAACATGTACTTCCTAAGACAAAAAATCTTGCATTTTATGTAAAGTATTCAATGCGTGGAGTAAGCCCTTTTAGAGCTTTTGGGAAACTGAGCTAGATTCTTGCCTCATATTTATTATTTTTGATGTTTGGTTGCTGAGTTGATCTTACAGGTATGATTTCTCATTTGTGCAAGCTGGCACTAGTGGAGACTGATCACGTCTGACCTGATGCTGCACTTTTCTCTAAGGACTGCCTGTAATTTTGAGATGGCTGACACCAAGTTGAAATCTAGATGGTCCTTCCTTCTACCAGCAACAGTCTTTGCATGTGGCATTATTCAGAGGGAGACACTGCACAGATAGTAATTTGGTTGGTTGGTTTTTGGTTTGTATTTTTTTTTCCACAGTAGCTTCTGTTCCCTTTAGAAGAGGGAAATGAATCTGTCCCAAAATGTTGACTGCTTGGCAGTTGAGCAGAAAAAAGTGTTCAATGATGGCCTCAAAGGAAAGGTATTTAAGGAAGCGATGATTTTACTTGCTGGCAACTTCCCTTCTACCGCTAAGATTTTAATTCATAAAGCATAAGAAGCTGAGAAACTTGGGTACGCTCTGCAAATCTTTTCCTCATTAAAACACTTAAATTTATGATTTCTATCAAAAAAAACTTGAATCTTTTTGTCTCCACAAGCTTGGAGGAATTTCAGAGTTTCTTTGTCAGAGATTCACATCTAAACGTACCAGTGCACACTGGCAGTTTGGGTAACTTTAGTATATGTGGATCCTTGAGAATTAAAGCACTGGGCAGAAATCTACCTACTTATGAAGTCCTTTAGTGTGTTTGGCATAGACCACAGTTCTATCTGAGGAAGTAATTACTTCAGCAGCATCATTTCCATGCTTAGTTTTGACTGTGAGAAGTTACTGCCTTGTCTTTGATAGGGGTTTTGGGATAAATGTCAGCTGTCTATGTAATAGCTTGGACTGAGTTTCCAAATACTGCTGTCATAAAAGTTCATTGATTTCTTGTCTTACTCTTACTAAGATGCTTCTCAAATTGCTTTGGAGACTGACTTTCACCCCTCATATAGGGGTACGAGTATGGTGGCAGGGTGAGTTTTATACTCTGACTGTTGCTTAGGCCGTTACTACAGATTGGCTACTTAAAATGCGTGTTCCTTACATGCTTTTGGAAATCGTTTGTATTGTGAATAAGTTTGTTTTTTCTTGCAGATTTACATTACCTTTTTGTTTTGACTATGAAATCCCTTTCTGGCATTTGAAGCATGCTATCTTTGCTGAAAACATGCTCACTCAGCCTTGTGTTAGGTCTCTGCTGTCAGGTTTGCGTAGACTGCCGCATGCTGCAAATGCTTGTTATGAGTTTGAAGCAGATAAACATTTAGCATAATCATTCATTATTACTTAAAGCACTTTCTCAGTAGACTCGAAGGAGAGCCAGAGCACCAAGGGACTTCGTTAAAACCTGTCATCCAGACCTGCTGCCTCCAACAGTCCCTGGCTGAGCAGAGCCAGGGAGCTTCGTGCTTGCATGGAGGAGCAAAGAGAAAAGGTGGAACAACCTTGCAAACTTGTGGTTTCCACCAGCTTGTGGATTGTAACTGGTTTTGTTCAGTTACAGTAGTATCTGTTAACTGCAATATAGTGGGAGACACCATCCAAACAGGTTTTTGCTAAACATTTTGTTGGAAGGTGAATTAGTTTGGATAGAAGGCTCTTAAATCAGTCTGTTGCTTCAGTCATTTGACTTCAGAGAGAAAAATAGTGCTATATCCTTATTTTATAACAGTGGGAAAAGATTGTTAAAGGCCAGGATGTCTTGCTCCCTCAAGTATAGAGTTGAATAGTAAAATAATGTGTTCATTTTTAACAGTATTTTTGTGCAAGTAGACTGAGCTTAACTGTTACATATAAAGCTAAATTATCCATGTAATTAAGACTTCTTTGGAGAGCAACTTTTATGGTTCGATTATTTTATTATGAATGAGTAGTTGTCAATTACAGGCAATGCAGTGGAATAGTTGATTTGTGTTTCACTTACTCAGAGTTTAGTGACTAGATATCTATAGCTACCTCTGTCAGCACGGTCTTCTTAGAATTAGGCTCTGTTTAAAAAAAATCAAAATAAAATGGGTCTGATGTTTCATACCACAAGTTTGATAAGGTTTGTTGTGTTGATGTGTGGACTTCCCTGTTGGGCTGTGGCTACAAGCGGGTTGGCATTTATTGTTCCAGCAGGAGAAAGAACCAGAACTAAACTCTCCCCCAGGCTCTCAGCTGAGGCACGGGAGCTGCGTGCTTGTGGACTGCGACTCAGAGAAGAGGCTCAGGGTGGGGATTTGAACGATCTTACAGTTCTAGTAGCAGAGAAGATACTTTGACAGGACAGACCTCCAGCTGTTTTACAAAGAAGAATAAGATGTAATTTCATTATTGTCAAGGTGCCATCGGGGCCAGTGGGCTCTTCCCATGTTGGGTTGTGGCAGGAGGGATGTGGTAGCTTCCTATCAGGAAATCGATTTGGCCACATGAAAGTTCTCAAGAGCAGCAAAGTAAGTAAGTAAATGAAAGTGAAGACCCTGCAACTTAGGGGTGATTAAACTGCATTCAGGGTTTTATTCTTGCTTAAAAGCAGTTAATATGTGAAAGAAACCCTGAATGGCAATGAGATAAATAGTACTTGACGTTACTTTTATAAATAGCCTTTTATAATTTTGTAGTACTTTCTCCTTTTAATAGCCTGTTACTCTTTAACTTCAGCACACACTAACTGCATGCGTGTGACCATTTGCCTTTCTGGGCAGATTTTTGTGTCAGATGGAGCTATGATATTTCTTTTACTGCTTTGTTTTTAGTTGATTAATTGGCTTGTAACATGGTTGTGTGCTTGCTTTTTCAGTAGACATGAAACTTCATACCGAACTGAGCCAATATGATAAAGAAGCATTAAAGCCTCTGTTGTGTTCCTGAACATGCATACTGTGGAGGAGATTGTAGAAGTTGCTTTCCTAGTAAAAATTAATTCAGTAACTTATAGAATAATGGAATTAAGTCATCTCAAACCAATAATATTAAAAGCTTCTTGCTGATTCTGAATTGCAGCTGATTTTAGGAGTTTTCAGCTCCAAGCAAAATGGCCACATAATTTTTCTCAGTCAGATGGTTTATTAAAGGCAATGACACTAATAAGTGTTTTTATGTAGGAAATGTATACCCTGTAGCTGGAAAATAATTCACTATTTCTTTAGTAAATGGAATCTAATTTCCCATTAAAGGTTTAAGATGTAATCGGGTGGGCTGAGATGAATAGTATATAAAAAGAGGGTTTGTCACTGAATTTTAGTTTCTCTTGAGTAACATGGTTTGACTTCATTTCGGTGCTGTAGTGCTTTAAAAAATCCCTTCTTTTTTGTTTTTGTGCCTGTTCTAGTTGTGTACCTACAACTTTGAGCCTTTACTTTTTGAGTAGGGATTTGTTGTTGTTGTTGTAGTATATTCATATTTAGCCTTGACAGTGTGATATTACTTTTCACACCATTAATAACAACTGCTATTTTTGTTAAATTAATTTTATGGAAACTTCCAGATCTTGCAGTTTAATTCTGTAAAGAACAAAGCTATGAGGAACAAATCAAGCACATTCAGAAACAAAAAATAAAACTTTAGAATTTTCTCAAAATTCTACTTTGGTGAACCCTGGTAAGAAGAGTGAGCTTTCATGTAAGTTTCGATCCTGTTTTTCCTCTCACATTGCATTTTATTCCAGTACTTTTTTTTAAAACAAGCCTTATATGCTTCTGTACGTCTATCAATTTAATTTCAGAAGAAGGAGATGAATCACAAAATGAAAAGCATTTTTAGATAACTCTGTTAGAAATACATGTAGAGGTAATTTTTCCTCTTACTAATTTATGTACAAAATTGATTATAGTTTAACAATTTACAAAACTAGGAATGTATAAAGAAAAGTACATGTAACCTTCAGTCTGGCTTTAACATTTTGTCATGTCATAACCCCTGATGAAGGGTGACTCTTGAGGTCAATATGGCAGAGTTTTGGAAAACTTTTGGTTTAACTTTGAGTTTCACTTTGTAAAAATATGGATAGAGTTGTCCTGTCATATTCAGATCAAGATCTTTGAAAATTGCTCTTTTACAAAGTAGGTTTGTACAATTTACAAATCTGGAGAGCTTAGACCTCTTTAAGCTACTTTGCTAAAGAAACTTAGGCCCCCTAGACTGTGATTTGTTTATTTTTTTAATTTCACTGTACGTGAATTATTGTCAGATTTAGCTACTTAATCAGTTGAACAGGAGTGCTGTTTTCATTACCAGATTCATTCAAATAATTTTGCACTTCTAGTCCTCTTGAGCGGGTTTGAAAATGGAAACTATTTTCTGTAAAGAAAATCTTTGAGAGGAGGCAGAGACAAGTCAGAAAAATACTTACCTGAGCTGTGCCAAATTTGTGAAAATGTGAAAGCTCTTAATAATAAATAAATAAAAGGAGAATTTAAAATTTGGGATGATATGAATAGGATGATTCTTTTGCTACTGGGCAGGTCTGGCAGCAAAGCTGCTTCCACCCTGTTTGGAGAGCTTTTCACTCTAGTGCCCAGACGTGCTTTGGGGTCTTTCTCTAGTGCACACCCCATAAGCAGCAGAAGAGACGACTTGCTCCACTGTCGTACTTCAGAGCCCCAGAGCTGGGGAGAGGGTGAGTGTCTGGGTGCTCGGGGAAGGAATGTAAGGCAGGGTGGCCAAGAGCCAGGGGCATGGATGGAGTGAGGTCACTTCTCTGGGCAGCGCTGCTGGAAGACTTCCCTCGGTTTGTGTTCTGTTGGAGGAGGAAGCGGAGTTGACAAGCGTTTTCCAGGCAGGTAGCCAGGCAGGCATTATTTTAATGTTTCCAGCAGAAAAATTGGTGTTTTTTGGCAAAACTGAATTTTTCCATAGAAAATTTCTTATTTTGTGGAAATGGCATTTCTGATTAAAAACTACTTTTGATGGAAATTGTCCAATTGATTATATTCAGCCTTAGAATTAGCATCTGCTATGTTTAAGTCTATTGAAGATAATTTGGCTTAGGTTTAGCAACTCTGAACAGAATATACACAGACAACTTTCCTCCCTCTGTCTAATACTTCAGTTCCAGTGCCAGCCAAAATTCAACTTGAAGTTGGCTACGAGGAAAATAAAAGCTTTTTCTGAATTTTGCCAGTTTGTTTTCAATTCACACTGCCTTCAGCTTCAAAGGCTTCACAACACAGATGCCACGGCTGGAACTAAAGCTGCCAATTCAGCCAACTGCTTCTGGACGTGAAGATCCTGCTGCGTGCAGCAGCATTGATCTGTGGGCACTCAAGGGGCTAATAGCCAGCCCACAGATTTTCTCTGTCAGTATGTCTTCTGTTGATGTCTTTAGGTAATTGTGGTCGAGGTTTGTACGGTGTACAGGATGTGGGGCTTCTTATTGATTTGCAGTCACACCAAGTTAGAATGTGTAACTTTTCAGTATTTGCTGGTTTACCCCAATTTCATCTGCCTAGTTGTATACAACCGTTGAAGACCAGCAGCTGATATTTACATGTAATTTCTTTCTTTTTCTGGCCTCTGAAATTGTATTATAACCCCCTCCTATTTGTAGAGGGCAAAGCTGAAATCAAAACCTAACTCACTTGTTGCATTTCCTTGTCTCGGCGTGTGTAGTCAGGCTGTTGCTCAAGTTTAGAGCTGTTAATAATTAGTGTCCTGAAAGGACTGAACTAGGCTATTCTAGCAATAGGTAGCTGTACATTGCATTAAAGGCTTGAAGATTACTAGGCTCAAAGAGCTTTTAGTTTCTACTAGGCCTTTAGAGGACTGTAAACTCCTTTTTTAATAGGTAAAGAAAACTTTTTGGAGTCACAGAGCAAAAGGCAATCAAATTTAGTTAGCCCTTGGTACTTCTGATGGAAACTGTATGAAGTTTTTTGGGGGTTTGTTGGCTTGGTTTTTTTTTCCCTTTCTCAAGCAAGATATAAAATGCTAATTGTTATCATGTGTTATTATCACCTGGTGCTTCTGGTTTTAGTTTGTCTGAACTTCCACTGATTTCAGCCCTTTTTTCTTTTGGTGAGTAAATACTGAGGCTTTCTAATCTTAGAGTTGAATGGTAGCCACAATTTTCTTTCGATGAAAAATCTATTTAAACTAGTTTAAGAACACATTAAAAAAATTACTGCAAATTTATTTTGAGAAGTTTCTATCAAGAAGATATTTTAGTAATGTTTCGTTATAGTCTCCATTTATTGCATCTTATTATAGCATTGAGTCATGAAACCAAGAATAAGAGATCCAGCTCTACAGGAATAGGAAATCTTAGATGTAGTTATTATCTGTGTGAGGGTCACAGATTGCCATTTTTTTTTTTTAGGCTATTTTCAAACAAGGGTAGGTTATGGATATAATTGAGTTTAAAATATTAGAGGTAGAACTCACTTGGAAAACATCTTTCTTTATTCCTCGTAGTATTTCCTCATGATAGTTACCTCAGATATCATGAGCTGACAGCTGCATACTAGGAAATGAGGTGGTTTTAATCCTTATCAGTGCATTTGCATATTTGTTTAATTTATGATTTATTTTTTTTTAATATAGAAGGATAGTTACAGTCACCATTTTGTGATATTTAGTCAGTACTCCTCTCCTGGTTCTTTTTCCTGGCAACTTTATCCTTTTCAGACTGCTTCAGCTATTCGTCCTTCCACAGGGTTTGGTGTGCGATTCTTTTAAAAATAGATTTAATTTTTTTCTCTACTGGCTCTGCCATTTTCCATCCTAAATTGCTTATTCCAGGAGCATGGGCTGCTGCTAAATTGGTGCAGTGTTTCTTTGCAGTCTCGTGCTGGCTGAAGTGGTTACACAGCGGTGCAGTGACCACAGCCATGCATGCAAGGGCTCTTCCTTCTGCGTGTCTTCACTGGCTCACAAGGTAGCCACGGCTCTAGCTGGTGGTTGCCATCAACTTCTGTTTTCATGTTATAGGCCTTAAACTGTAACCAATATCATTACTTAAAGATATTTCTAGCTGCAGCTGCCTACTGTTTCTTCACATCATGGTATGCCGTTCCTAAATCATTCTATAAAGTGGTTGTGCAATGATCCAGATGACTCCTGAAGATCAGTTATAGTTTATTGCTTAATAGAGAGATAGAGGGCTTTTTCTGGTCTGAGATGCTTATGGGAATATTGCTGTCATATGGAAACTTTCTAGACTTATGCTCAAAATAATCTGTGAAACCTCACGTAAACTTCTTCATACATCTTGTTCAAGTCTACATGTGATTGTTGCTTCATAAGACTTCCCTTACCCCCAAATATCACCTGCAAATGGAAGGTCTCCAGATCAGAAACAATACGGTTGCACAAATTCATAAGATGTTTCGGGTTTGTTTGCAGCTTCAGTGTGTCACCTGTAGGACAGATGTGTTTGTAGTTGTTGTGAATAACCGTAGACACTCAATATGAAGCCTTTTCCTAAAGGCAGGTGGACTCTGGACGGGTTTTTTTGCATCATTTGGAAGTGATCCAAAAGTCCTGTACTGTTATTGTCAGATCAGTGAGTACTCAGCTCCTTGGCAGGAGCTTGATGGAAGTTTTCTGTTGTCTTTGAGTTTGTTAAAATTATTACCAGTAAGATTGTTCCAGTGAAGCGGGAAACAGGTTGAACGTGCTGAAGTAGATAGGGTTAAAAAAAAGAAAAAAAAAAAAAAATCTGACTATTTTAATTCTAGCTTTTTCTTAGCTGCAAACTTCAAGTGTATTGGGTGTATTTCTTCAGCCTTTCTGAAGCTCAGTTCCCTACCTGCAAAACTCGTCAAAAAACTGAAAAAAAGAGATCAGATTTACTATGAAAGGATGTGCTATGGAAAGCCAGTATGTTTATCAGGCTGCCAGTTGTAGTGTGGTGTGGACAAGTATTCACTAAGAGTAAATTGGAAACTTAAAAATGGGCTTGAAATGAACCATATTGAACTATTTTTTGTCTTCTTTTGTTATCTTTTTTCGTCTCCAAAAATTTTTTAATATCTTCTTGGTCAGAGTCTAATAGAGTCCTGGGTAGTGAAGATGGAAGAGTTACTTTCTTCATCTGAAAAATGACTGGCATAGAAAGGGAGGGCTTAAAGGTTTTAGGTTCAAAGTAATTGGCAGTCTTGATGACATGGTTTCTAAGAACTACTTTTAAAATTAATATTGCTTCTAAATTATGCCAGTAAGTATTGTAATCTCAAGCTAATGAATTTTATCTTGCTGGTTTTGTGTTTCGTGAAATGTTACGTACAGGAGTGAGGAAAAGCAGAGACCAGACTTCCTGCCCTGTCCTACTTCAAACCCGAAGCAGAGAAAGGGAGCAACTGAATTTGAGAGGCTCTTTTTTGCAGTGTTGTGCATACAGCTCAGGCATAATGAGTATTGACATTTAATTAGATAGAAGTGTCATTTAGAATAGGCTTTTCTCTTAGCTATGCTCTTGTTCTTGGGGGAAGGGAGGAAAAAGGGAGAGAATTATCAAATTATCAAAACAGTTTATTTTTCACTAGGTTGTTCCAGTACTACCAAACTATTTTGCTGTGTCCTGGTATATTTTCTCCAGCTTTCTGTAACAGATTGGCCACTATCCTGGGTAGAGTGACCAAACACTTGCTAATTACTGTTTCTGTGTTGGAACAAATGAAATTCTGGGAGTGGCAGAGCAAGGTGTTTCAACTTAAGCCTTTGTTTCTGTTAGTAGTGATGCAATTAAAACAGTGAAAATCTTGATATCACACAGCAGTTGGTCAGATTTGAAACTCCTATCCAATAAAGTAGATAAAAAGCTTTATGCATGGAGGTCTTCACTTAAATAGAAGTCCTCAAATAATTTTTAAACTGAGAGCAATTATTAATTTAGTTGTATAGCCTGTAAATCCACAGCCAAATCCACGAAATCCTCATGTTTATAAAACAAGGTGAATTAACAATATCAGAAAGAAACTTATCTGAATATGTGGATAAAGTGTTAATTCTCTGTTACTGGCTCATGTATAGGAGAACCTGATAGTGGGGGAGGGAGGCTAAATTCAAGTTCTTTTCTCTGAGCTGTTGAGGTTCAGACCCAAAATTTTCAGAAACTTGTCAGATGTGCCTTAAGAATTAATGCTTTTTTTTTTTTTTTTTGTTGGATTTCACTCTTCATGTGGTTGAGGATCACAGGTGTGGAAAAAGAGGATCTAAGAGTAGATCCTTCGTTAAAGTGCAGGTGAGATTGTGGACATTTTTGTGGACATGTAGGTTGCTCTTTATTGCTCTCAAGAGCAATAGTGCTTGCAGATAGGAATTTCTTTTGCTTTTCTGCATTTCTTGCATCTGTGAGGGATATAATCAAGCAGCTCAGAGTGCCCGCAGATAATAGAAGTCTTGAGAGAATGTATAAAAGCAGCAGGAGATTAGATAAATTTAATGTACCAGTTTTACCGTATGAAGCGTGGAGGCTGCTCCAGGCCAGGCTGTGAAGCAGGGCGGGGGAAGCCCTGATGGAGGAGAGGAGTGAGCCTGCAGTCCCAGAGCTGCCAGCCCCATGCAGATACCTGGGCTGATGAGAGTGTTGCCCGATTACCCAGCAATGAGGAGAGGTTGCAGCGGTTTTGGAAACTTTACCTTCATACCTTCCATTGCCAGCGTTTCCTTGTATCCAGCACACTCTTTTGACAGCTCTTTGGGAATGTATTAGCACTGAAGGAATAGTGCCTGTAGTTACATTGTGCAGTCGCCATAACTGTCCCACTTTATGAACAGGAAAAATGCAAGAACCCTCTTTTCCAGTGGAAGTTTTGGGAAGAGTTTAATAAGTGGCCATGTGATGGCTTTACAGGAGTATATTGTTTTTCTTAAGCAGAATTAATTTCACTAATTCATATTTTTATATATATATATATATATAAACAGATAATTACATAAAAAAGAAATAGAAGATTTTGATAGAGCCCAGAATCATTAGTGATGCTGTTGCTTGGCTAGAAGTCCAGCTTGAACCTTTGTACGTGGTGATGACAAAGTGAAATGACCCAAAGTTTACAGATCAGCTTTTAAGCATTATGGATACTTTCCATGGTTTGGTCAGCAGAAAGCAGGAAGAAATGAATGAAGTATGAATTGTTGGAATGAGTTCAGGATTGTAGTGCATGGGTCAATTCACTTAAATGAAAATGTATTTCTACTCTCATTTTATTTATAAAGAATGTCCTGAAGCTGTGTGCTACATCAGAGTTGCTGAAAGCTTTCAAAACAAGTATTTGAAAGAAAAAAAAATTGAACTCTCATTTGTTGGACTTCTGAACTTCCCTCAAAGTAGTGCACGATCAAGTAATGTTTAGCACTTTCAAACTGGTTTTGGTTAAAACATTTAGAGTAGTTTCACTAATGTATTTTCAATAAACTTATATGAGGATGGGTTCTAGGTATAACTCAGTGTTGTTTGAAATGCATTATGTTGTATTACTCTGTTTAAACCTTCAAAATTGTCTTTGTGCTTTTAATAGTGGTTTTTTTCCTCCTAATGAGATTGGCTGGATAATTTCAGTAAACATGGGGTCTGCAGTCTATTTAATGTATTCAAGCTACAGCACGTTATAAGGATGTGGGTTTTCAATGAGTCTGGCCTACTTTTCTACCTCTTGAATTTGTGTAGTGAATTCATGAGCTGTGTTGGGCCCAAACCAGCAGGTGGGCTACAGTGGAAATACGTGCTTTCTGGGTTGCTAAAATACCAGCTTCTAAACAAATGGAAATCTGGCAATGCATTAGTTTCTTAGCTGCTTTAGATTAGCCCTGAAAAATGGCATTTCTCATGTCCTTGCATGCACATGTGCACACTGTGCAGTGCTGAGGTGGTTGTCTTTGTGTATAGAACGTGATGTGATCTGTATTTAAAAGAACTTTTCACTTCAAGTCAGCAAATCTGAAGGTTGCACTCTTGGATAAATTCAATTTCAGTTAATTACTTTCTTAACCAACTGCTTATTTATTAAGCTGCTTAAAATTGGTTAGTTTATTGTAAGCCCAAGGAAATTGTCATTTTACTGTATACATTTGCATAAAAGAATGGAGGATGCCGAAAATTCACTTGTGAAGCTTTGTATGCTCTTTAATGCCCTGACCAAGCCAGTATCGCAGGAACGTGCTGCCCTTTGATAGGGAACACTCCCTAGAATTGCTTCATCGCTTGAAACTTGAGCTCAGGCAGGAAATGTTCAACTTAGTCCCTCCACAGACCTGAGAGGTAAGTGGGGTTTCATTGCACAAGTTCTGTCCTTCTCCAGTTGCTGTAGCAGCACATGCTTTGGGTTGTTAATTCAAGTGTCTAAGTATTAGCTGCTTAGCAGAAGACTCTGAAAAAGTATAAGCAGAAACCTCCTTCGTATACAAAGATTAATCCGAATTAGATGCAGTTGCATGTATAGAAAGATTTTAGTGTAAGTGGCCGTGGTACTGCCCGTGACATCAGTATGCCCACACACTATTACTTTGCTTAAGTTAAGCTGCTGTTTAAACCAGTCATTGTCAAACTTTTTTGTTGAATCTCACCTTTTGCGTTTCCTTCCATTTCTTTTGGGGTTGTAGATTTTATTTGGGAACTTGAAGTCAGTCCTTTAGTTGTTCCATAACATATAACATAGCTATAACATATATTCATTTCAGAAGTTTGCAACCAGCATAGCTGAATTTTTACCACTTCTGTCATTTTACATATCAGTATTTGCTGGGAAATCAGATAGATATGATTTATAATTTCATAAGCAATAGCTGGCCATCTCACTATTTTGCTAGTATGTTTTCAAACTGTCGTGCAAGAATGGCAATACTTGGTTGGGAGAAATAATATTGCCTGTGTTCTTGGTGCGTGTATTTCCGGAAGAAAGTAGCAAAGATGTCAGGGGTACAGTTCGGGGCCAATTGTATTGTAAAACAAGAGTGCCACAGTAGGACCAGTAATTGCAGGGTCTGTCTGGGCTTAACAGCTGTGTCCTATGTGTATGAACATATGCTGATAGAGGTTTAAATAAGGGTTTGTGTACACGATTGGCCACAAAGCAATTACATTGAATAGCTCTGGCAGATTTTAGAAGGAGTATTTTTGAGAGAGCATGTGTTGATTGAAGACATTTTAACATAATCTCTACATACTTCCGTAGTTTCTTTGCTGACACATGAGGAAAGAGTGACTTTGAATGAGGGTTCCAGAAAATAGTCTGTCTTTTGTCACCTTCCTCTATTACTTCGATGGCTGTTCTATTTCCATTTTGTAGAAGTATTTCCATTATTTCACCTAGCTGTAAAACTGTTCTGTAGTTGCAAAAGCCTCTTGGTTGCATGGAAGAAACTTGTCTACTACAAGATGGCTTTGCCAAGCTACTACATATTGTATGTGGGACATGGAATATAATGTTTCATTGCCTAACCTGGAAGTTCAAAGCATGGTTTCTGAAGTCCATGAAGAAAACATTCATGAATGACTGATGTCCAGCATGATGTGAATATGAGCTCCACACCAGGAAGGTGTTAAACTCCAGCCTGTGGGAACACTATGTGAGAAATAGCTTTGTGTGTGTCCTATTCGTTTCTTCCTTCCGTAAAGAGAGTGAGAAGGCATTGCAGACCCTCCTTTATTATCTGTTGTTCTGACCCAATGTAGCTGGTCCTGTTTCTTTAGCAAACTCATAATACACTGCCTTTTCTTCTTGAACTTGGCTGTTTCGTTCATCTACATTGAGAAAGACCCAAATCGCTGTCTGTGACTATTCAGTGTTTTTGTTTGGTTGAAGTGAAGGTCATTGGTGTTAGAGCAAGAGCCTTGCTGGGTCTGCAGGTTGAGTCTATTGAAGGACACTGCAAATGGTTTTTTGAGGATCAGATTTTCTCCTTGCTCACTCTTTTGAATTAGTTGCTCTGTTTGAAACCCAGAATTTTTCTGTCTAGTTTAAGGCAGTGTTGAAGGAAGGGATAAAGTTGGTCTCTTTATTCTAGAGAGAACAGGAGGCAAAGGTGAGATGTGCCTTTTTCTTCCCTTAAAGTATGATGATTTCTGGCCTTTAACAGGTCTCTTTTTTTGTTTCTTTTTTTTTCTTTTCTTTTTCCTGCTGCAAAATTGTGGATTGTTGAGTTATACCCTCCTGTCTCACTACCAAATGGTTTTGTGAGGACTGCAATACTTCCTTGGAAGCTAAACAGTCCTACTTAGTGCACTGGTGTTTGTATTCGTGGGAAAGGACTGTAAGATAAGCCCTCTCTGTGTCTTGGCTGATCTGTCACTTATTCAAATCCTTGTAAAAAATGCCTGTCTAAGAGTTGTTTCTGTGGTGTGGATAAACTGTTTTTAATCAAATTGCATGCTTTTCTGGAACCTTCTTTGATTCAGCTCACAGGCAAATACTGCTCTGAAGTCTTGGCTGTAGGTGCTGGTTGTGTGGCTGCACTGATAAAGGTCCTGATCTTTTTGCTGTTATGGCTAGTAAGGCGATTGACTTTTAGATTGTGTCTGCATGACAAAATATTGTTTGTAAAATGTCATGCTGTTGGTTCACATCACTGGTTTGGAGGTTCAGTTCCTGTTCTTCTCTCTAAAGGTTTTCTTCTGCCTTTTATTTTTGGGACTTGTAGAAGTCATAGCAGAAGCAGTCTCGAGTTGTCAGACGTGTACTTTATTGTTAGTTTGGAGTTTTTGGAGTTTTAGTTTGGAGTTTTACTGTTCAATGTGACTCAATTTTCCATTATTTTATCATTAAGGGAAAGTAATGAGTTTAGCTTGCAGCTGGTGGGTTTACCTCGTATCTTTATCTTTTCTCAGTTTGCCATATTGGTTTAGCAAAACAAAAACAAGCTTGCTGTGCGAATATAGTTCTGAAGCCAGAGTGACCAGGTAGCCAAGAGAAAAGCAAGCTGTCTGGTAAACAAGTACTTTTTAATGTGAAAATGCTGGTTAAGTTACAACTGAAACATTTTGCTAGGATGGATTATCATCAAAAAGATTTTTTGGTATCTGGGATGTCTGGTCATGATGAAAGAGCTGAAGCTGTGCTCTAGGAAAGCAAAATACCTTAGGCTTTTTTTAGGGCAATCGCTTGGAAGGTTGGTTGAAGGTGGTGGAAGAAGATTAAACTGCCGAGTCCCAGCCCTTGCTGATACAGGCAGCTTGAATCTTGGTCTTCCAGTTTTCCACAAGGGTCTTAGTGTCTAAGCTATCAACTATTAAGGAGATTGACCTTTTATTTGCTACCCCTGTTCATTTGTGTATATTGGAGCACAGATATGATCAGGCAAGCACTTTAATCACTTTTTGGCATCTTGTGCTAAGCTCTCCTATTTTTTTTTTTTTTGTTAAAATATACACCTACCCCACCAAAAATAGGAAGCAAACATGTAAATGTTTTGGAAGTCTTTCTAATTTTTTGCAGAATAAGAAAAATCAATCACTTGCTATTCAGTTTTGAGAATACCCATTTTCTTTTACTATTTTTAAGGTATTTTAATTTTCTATCTCAATATGTTCTCTACTTAAGTTATGAAACTCTGTTTGCTTACGCCCTTGTCAAAGGATGTAGAAATATGTTGCTGAGAGTGTAATTAAGTGACTCACAGGCCCTGATCCTGTGAGGCACTTAGGAAAGTATCTAGTATCTTTTGGAGAGGTCTAATAGCATCAGGTGTGCGCATAAAGTACTTTGCTGGAGTGGAGTTGCATGATCATCATTACTATCTTAGTTTTGGAAAGTGAAAGTCACATCTCAGTTCTTGCATTTTATTCATCAGCTGGGTGTAGGCTTGTGTTGGTCATGGTTCATTGCTTGGAGAGTAGGAATTGCTTGTCCTTGCAAACCAGATATGTAAATCCAGTCAAACTGACCTAGACAGGAGATTCAGTAGTTTGACAAACCTGTATCTATTCATGTTGTAATTAAAGGGGGGAAAAAAAAGACAAAAGCAATGCTAGTGTTTTCATTCTTGCTGCATATTTGCATTTCTAGGAATCATACAGTGAATGCACAGGCTTGGCAGAATAATGTGTCAAAATATTTGTGTATTTACTGTTTTGTTCATGCCTTTTCTCTATAAAGCTTTTTGATGTAAACAATTTTTTTTTATTATTTTTTATTTTGCATTGAAATTAGTTACTTAATCGCCTCTAATATTTGGAGCCTTGTAGCCATGATTCCTGGCAACTATAATGCTTTTTGAAGTGAAAATGTTGCTCTGAATCTTTAAAAAAACAAAACAACCTAAAAATAGGGAGCGAGTGATCAATGGACAGAAAGTAAAGGACTGAGCATTTTGGAATAAGGTTGTGTTGCAGTTTGTAAGTCACTGTTTCATTATTGGATACCATGAATTTAGTACTCGCTTTTCTTTTGCCTGTAATGGAGTCTTACAATGGACTTACTGCATGTTGACCTTTATTTGAAGTATGACTCTAATGTATTTGCATTTTTTGATCTTTTTAAATGTTCTTTTTGTTTTGCCTGTAGACCCTGTGTGGACAGTAATGACCGCACGTTTCCGATTGCCTGCTGGCAGAACCTACAATGTACGAGCATCTGAGCTGGCACGAGACAGGCAGCATACGGAGGTGGTCTGCAACATTCTTCTCCTGGATAACACTGTACAAGCTTTCAGAGTTAATGTAAGTTACTTGCTTATTGCAAATCAGTATCGCTGAGCTTGCTTTCCTTTGCTGGATTCATATGGCTAGAGTTTTACTTTCAAACTAGTGTTAAGTGCGGAAGGGGAAGCTGTTCTCAGGCAGGCGTGTTTGTACGCGTGCTTACTAAGCCACTGTGAACTTAGTCATTCTGGCATCCTCTGTAGAACTAACACATCTTCACTTCAAAATTGCATATACAAAGCATAATTTATTTCTAGTAATTCTCTCCGTGGACTAAAGTTGTATAGTGGAAATGGAGGCCAGTTTTGCCACTGAGCTGAATGAGAAGTGAGCTTTTATATTGCTCCATCTTGTTTTTTTCATTTTGAGAGTGAGTAAGGTGTAACGGCAACTCTTCTCAGGACTGTGTAGCTGACTGTGTTAGCTGTGTGGATGGTTATATTTGGTTACAGCGATTATCTTAAAGTGTCTCTTTGCCTTTTGTTTTTCTTAGATTACGTTCTTGTTCTGCGCTTTTCCCTCACTTAAACTTGCCACCTTCTAATGCACTCATGAGGATGGCAGGAAAGAAAGTAGGAAGCTGCTTGCAGAATGCTAAGGACTGTTACTGGGAAAAGTGAATAACTTTTACATACAAGCCTGGAATTTAAAATAGGTTATTCATCAGATTTTCTAATTTGTAATCCTTGATAAGGAGTTAAAATGAAAATGTTTGTGATTTTGTGCATATGTTCACACAAGTGCAACCGCTTCTTTCAACTTCTTGATGAAAAAAACCCATAAACAACAGGCAAGGACCTCAAAGAAAGCATTAAAGCATTTAAAGTGGTTTTTATGTGAGAAGAACCAGAACTCAACAAGAAAGCAGAGTGTCTTAGGGCAGAAGAACTCAGCTTTTACTTTATATGCAATAGAACTGCTGATGTATGGGGAGAAAGGTTCAGTACTGTGATGGTGAAAGTTACAGGTAGCATGTTTATTAGTTTTTCAAAAGGAAATTGAACTTCAGCGAGTGGTGAGATGGAGTAGCTCAATATCAAATGCAGCTGTGGGACTTCAGATGGGAAGCAAGGGAGAAACTGAAGTGGTTCTCAAATTTATGTGAACAACTTTAATTTGGACTATTTTAAAAAGTTCTAATGCTCAGTAATTATAGTAGATTCTGATATCCAGCATTCACTGAGAATAATGATACATTTGAATGTTTTAGGGCAGATTTGCAGGAGTGAGTGCATTTCTCTGTTCTGTAATCTGTTGGTTAGAGTCTCTGCAGCCTGAAGCTGCCTATTGGAGGAGCAGTATCTGTTATCAAGAAAAAGCTTGCAGGAATCCAGTATTGAGTGGCTTAGCCACCAAGTCTACCTTTAAATCTTGTTTCAGGTATTTCAATTAAGGTATAAGGTTTTAAGATGGTCTCTTAAGGCTGTTTAACTTTGTGAGAATTTTGTGTCATGGAGCTGGGGTAGAGACGACCAACATCAGGCTTCATTACCTTTCTGGGATAATTTCTGCTATACCCCTTTTCCCTTTTTCTTGACAATATTCCCCTGCTCTTCTGTATCTCTTCGCTTTTCATCCCTCCTAACAGTTTCTGAGTCTGTACTGCCTACCAAAAAGCAGTATGTGCAGAATGTGGTTGGGCACAAAGCATTAAAAGTGTATGAGAAACTGTAATGTGTTCTTTTTCCCTTCAGGTGCATGAATTTTCCATTAAAGTATCTCTTTTGCAGTTTTTTGGTTTGTTTACAAGCATTGGCTGAAATAAGGAATAATTGTTGTACAGTAGGTATGGGAGATTAGGCTTCTTTTTGATCTAGGTGTTCAAAAGCTGTATGTTATTAGATAATGCTAGTGTGTGTCTAGAGTAGAGTCACCAGTTATAAATGTCTAGTCTGTTATCTCCCAAGAAAAAATTATGTAATATGTTCTCACCACTTCCCTAGTGTACTAAATATTTTAGTTGCATGGATCACGCTTTACTGCTTATACAGATCAGCCGGCAAACTTGTCTGTTAAAACTGAGTTCAGGGAACAAAAAGTTCCTTGGCGCTCAACATTTTATCTCTAGTCTTAACCTCAATCTGTATTTTTAAAAATAGGGAGTAATAGAGTATCCAATCATAGCAAATGTATGCTAACCTGCATGGTATACAAGTTTTCAGGGTTTATAGCTGTGTTTTACTTTATTGTGGTTGACACAATACTTGTTAGTAAGTATTTATGGAATTGTTTCCAAAACAGGAAGAGTAAAGATAATATCAAATAAATTAGAAAAGTTTTATCTCCTGGTGATTGCTATAGGTATTCTGTATGCTAATGATTGTAAAACTTAATCATCTGGAGTATGCAATGCTGTATTAACAAAAGGGTACTCAAATGCTATGTCTTTTCCAACAGCAAAGTAGTGATCACAGGCAGTGTCTCTTGATAATTTCTGTTACACATTCTAAGTTCACATTTCAACCAGCCTTTTCCATTGATCTGCAAAATAGGCATTCTTTGTGCTAAGCCTTACCTTGTATAGAGCGTAAGAAATCAAATCAAATAATCCCTGTGGATTGTAGCCAGACAAAGGTTATTTTGGTTGCCGGCAGAAATCAGTTGAAACTAACCTGTGTGTATATTTGAGGTGTAGAAATCCTTTCTTTATAGAAACGCTTTGCTTACCAAATGAAGAACTCCTACTTTGGGCCTGAAAAGCATACTTCAGAGAACATGTATCTGGAAGAAGTGAGGCTGCCTTGAGTTAATTACATGATCAGGATGATTTGCATTAGCGTAAAGCTGCTTCTTCAAGATCAAATTGCTTTAATTGTTTTTAATTAAGTGTTTAAATACCTCAAGTTGTATCTTTTTCGTGCAGGCTGACTTCACTGGTATTCCCTGAAAGCCAGTACATAGAGATCACATGAAACTTGAGGGGAAAACTAAGTGAAGGGAGATGGGATGAGTTGTTCTGTGAACAAGGCTAGTGGGCTGGTGGTCATAGACAAATGTTTCAATTTTGCAGCCTTGAGACTCAGAAGTCTCCTCAAAGTTAGTGAATTTACACTCTAGTGGAAGTAAAATCTAAAAATCTGTAAAATAACCCCAAAAAAACCCAAATCCCCACACCAATTGCTGTGTAATTCTAGAAATGAAAATTTCCATAATTTAATGTTCAGCGTTACTTAGTTGCTTTTCTTTTTTCTTTGACCAAAAAACCCACTTGGAAACTTTTATAAAACAAGATAACTTTTTGGAAAGCTTTTGTATGGGGTAGAATGGAAGGAGACAGTAGTGCAGATGCGTGGCTTGAGTCACAACACGAGTATCATGGTGAGGTGGCACAGGAGAGGTTCCGGTGTTGCCATTAGTGAAGGAGCCCTGCAACCTCCCACAGACCTGTGAGCAGCCTCCAGAGCTGTCTGACCTCCTCCAGGAAAGCCTGGGACCTGTCATCCCGTTCTTCTGTCATGAGAAGGCCAAATTTGTTTGGAGTGACGCGCCAGCAGTGTCCTCTGGTGTTTGCTGTAGATGTGGCCAGTTGTGTAGGCCAGCAATGAAATTGGAATGTCACTAATTTACCCCATCCCTGGAAGTGTTTAAGGCCAGGCTGGATGGGGCTTTGAGCAACCTGCTCTAGGGAGAGGTGTCCCTGCACATGGCAGGGGGGTTGAAACTCAATGATCTTTAAGGTCCCTTCCAACTCTGACCATTCTGTGATTCTAATATAAATTGGGAAAGTGGTGGTCGTTGATAAGCAGGCGTTAAACCATTGTCATTGCAGATCTTTTCTTAAATTTTCAAACCCCAATGCCTGCAAACAGCTAACGATCATTTTGCAATTAGAAATGAATATGTCTAGTGGTACTAGGTGTTAGCTAGATAAAGCACAGGTAACATATTGATGTCTGGTGTTAATGTCAGATTCATGCTGAAAAGCGCCAAAATTTGTTAGGCATTTTGCCTCCAGCAGTGACTAATAAGAAGTATGCATAACATTCTAAGATTCTAGTTCAGATAAAAGGTTGGTATGTTTTGTACCTAACTACTGCAGTTTTATGTTAGATAATTCCCATTTTTCATACATTTTTCCATTATTCCCTGTTTTAAGAGAAAATATTAGTGTTTAACTTTTTCTGTAGGAATGAGGCAAGTTTCTTTCTATGCTAATTCACGCTTACTGGTTTTGCCTTTTTATTAGAAAAAAAAAAAGAAAAAAATTAGAAACTTGTTACATACTTCTTATAATTGATAGCAGCTATTCAATGGTTAATATTGTATTACAAATATTTTGGACCTTTCACGGTGAGGAGGATTGTGACCTTCACCTGCTCTGGCAAGCTGCAACATCATTATATAAATATCAGAGACGGGTTAAACTGAGGTCTGGTTTTACTAGATGCTTATCTTTATTTTGCACCCAGAGTAAAACATTGTGATCAAAACAAATGCTTCATGTTGAAACTAGTCTTCTCTTACCAAATATGCTGCTCTGTTGCAGGAGAAATACCTTCCTTGCGGTCGTGAAATGACGTTCTCTATTACTAAATTCAAACTGATCAGCAAGTTCTAATCTTTATCGCTAGGAAACATCTATTCAGATATTTAAGAAGTAGTATAAATTCTCAGGTTTAGATGGTGGGGGAAAAGCAACAGAATTGATGTCTGCATGTTATTTGAAGAAGTATCATGTCATCTGTGGCAAATGTAAGCCTAAACTTGGGTTCCGAATGTCTCGTGTTTTCTGATAGTTACCGTCACACGTTCTTAGTTTGAGTTCTGATTTAAATCTAAGTGGGGAAAAATGCCAAGAAGCAATTAGTGTTGCTATGTAATTTTAAAATTAGTTTTATTTGCTGAAAAAAATGTACTGATTACTGGTTTATTTTAAAATACTTCAGAAACTTCTAATTTACTAAAAATAAGTGACTATTTTTGGATTGCCTTATGTGTTTTTACTGTTGTATGTTTATTATGTTTACATCTGGGTTTTTTCCTTTGCTTGTTTTTAGTTATTGGGAAGTAAATTTTTCAGTAGTGAACTTCTTAACAATGGTGTTCCTGCTGGCTGATCATTTTGCTAAGCATCAAAAAATTTTCTCTGTATGTTTTTTTTTTTTTAAAAAATACCTTTATTCAAAGCAAATGTAGCAATTCTTAGATCACTTTCACTTAGCAAAGTTTATATGGGACCTGAAATATATGCCTTCTGTAGTTTCAGCTTACATACACAGAGCTCTGGTTATGATTGTCTTGCTGGGATCATTTCAAACATAATTTGTTGACAGCTATTTTCTAATTTTTGTTTGTTATTACGAAATAAACTATCGAGCTTCTTGGAGTTTTTAGCCCCCAGTGAATTGTTTTGACAATTTACTCGACTTCAGTGTAATTTAAGCTGAATAAAAAACCCCAGACTTTTGATAAAATACTTTCAGATGTTAACAAACGTCTCAAGATTTGCAGATTTTCCCACATATTAATAAAACTCTTGTAACCTTCTTTTGACCTTTTAGTTATATACTTCTGTTTTAACGGCTATAAAAGTAAGCTGTTGTCTAACGTCTTTGACTAGTGAGGTATTTTGGGAGCAGAGCAGCTTTATTTTGTGTTTTAAAACTAAAAATATCTTATTGCCTATGGTAAGCAAGGCAAAATGCATCAGATCTATTGTAATATCAATAATCCTTGGTACCTAGAAGATTGTTAGAAGTTTCCTTGGTGCTAATGAAGTAGAAAATCTGGGTGGAAATGTATCAATCATCTCTTTGATCATTTTTGTGTTGTTTGGCAGTTGTTCTTGCAGAATTTTTCCTCATCTTTTGTACTTCAAAAAGCTATGACACATTAACTTCTTTGGGAAACTCCCTTCAGATTTTACCAAATGTATATATGGAGTCCTGTCATAATGGCACACTCGGCATTTCAGTTTCTGTGTTGGCAGTAATTTCAGGTTAGGCAAAAAATTGCTGGGTACCAACAGCTAAAGAGTCTTCTTGTATCATTTTGTGGGTAAGATTTGTCCCGGTAGTAGAAATCAAGTTTGTTCACTTCCTCTGAAAAGCAATATGATTGACATTCCGTTCATTTGAATTAGTTCATTTAAAGTGAAGTAGTATCTTTGAGAGAATGCATTTGAATGGCACTTCTCAGTTAGAAATTTGGCTGCTTCAGCTGTCCGTGACATTTAGCTTTGGAAATATTTTCAATATGCTGGTTCATTTAGATTCAGAAATTCTTTTTTTCAGGTAAAATAAGGAAGATTAACTTGTACAGACCTGTACTTTTAAATTCAGTGACCCAAACAAGGCTACAAAATTCTTTGTTGAAACCTAACCTTTTTTATTTTCTTTTCGTTTTTCAGTACTCCTTTTAGATATCAGATTTAGCTAACGACTGGCTTTAAGGAATAGCCATACAGCTCACTGAGAAGTGAAAAATTCTTACTGTCAGAAAATTACAAAGAGGAAAAATAACAATTCCTTACATATGTTTTAAAAAGAGAGATGAAACTCCTTTAACAGTAGTGCTCCTGGGGTACACTTTGTGATATTTGCAATCTAGACTGCTGTAGCACATCTGAAAGAATGTATATATTCTCTGCCTGCCTGAAGTCTGTGTGTCTGACCATATATTTGTTTACAAAACAATATATGTATTTGTTCTCTGCAGAAACATGATCAGGGACAAGTTCTATTGGATGTAGTCTTCAAGCATCTCGATTTGACAGAGAGAGATTACTTTGGTTTACAGCTGGCTGATGAATCTACTGATAACCCTGTAAGTTTGCTCTGTTTTATAAGTACATAAATAAATTTTATAAGTCACAATCATGTTTGTCACTGTACCATCTTCTCCAACTGTGTGATTTGGGTTGTTTAGTGTCACCTTGCAGACACGATAAAACTAAATGTAAACAGTTACAAGTTTGGTGTAAAATGTTGAGATCTGTGCTTATGAAATACTACTTTAATAGGATATTGCTTATTTTCTTGTATCTATTTACAAGACTGCATGATTGTTGTTGTATTAGGTTTTTTGTTTGTTTGTTTTCATTAGGACTTATGAAAAAAATGAGGGGTTTTTAGGTTGTCCTGTATGTTATTTTTATTTCTAGCCCGGGTACCTGATAGGTCTTCTAATAGTGCTTCATAAAGTCCACTATCTGACCTTCAGAGGAAAAAGAAAGGACTCCTTTGAAAATGACTTTATAAAAGTTTATGCACTTTAATTGAAAGGAAATTCTCTAGGACTGAAGCTTTGTCAACCATTTTTTACCAGTAGAAATAAATAGATCCAGCTCTAATGTTCAGTGGCTGTAATAGTTCTAGCTGTACTGCTGAGACCATGGTTGCATGAAGGATACTTCTTGAATACTTTCTTTTATAGGTATCAACCATTCAATACTTGTTTTTCAGTGCAATTTAACTAAGCATTATTACCTTATAATGCAGTTCTTTACCTAATTCCCATTATGTGCATGTCACAGTGATGGGCTCTAAATTTATCTCCCAACTGGTGTGTCAAAAGTAATTTTTGTTCGCAAAATGTGCAGAATGTAATCTATAGAGATAAGTGACACAGAAAAGTGTTAATCATTCAGCAGCTACGGTGAGTTTCAAAAGATAGTGCAACTTTCTTTGGTAAGTGCAGATTTGGTCTACTGTTGCTTTACCATTAAGAGTCACTGTTCTAAATAGGAAGAATGCTTTTTAAAAATATTACTAAAAGATTGGGGGGGGTTTCTTTTTACTATTTTTTAATGTCTTTTTTAATGTTGAAGAGGATAAAAGAAGTCACAATATAGCCATATTTTTTCTTCTGCCTGAATAGTGACCTACTTCCACATTTCTTCTCTAGAGGAAATTATTCTTAATTATATTATTTTTCTAAATTCCAGTAGCATTATTAATATGAATAAGACTGTGTAGCACAGTTGTAGATATTTAACAAAATTTTCTTTTGTAGCTTTGTGGCTAGTTTTGTTAAGATATTGGCAAGCTGGCCTCATTTGATCATTTTATTCTAAACTTTGTTTCCAGGCTGAAAAGACATTAGGCACACTGTGAAAAAGGTTGAATTATTTTTTCAGCTTTGTTTAAGAAGTATTTAATTGAATGTCACTCAATATTTTACTCAGCATCCCAGAACTTGTAGTATTTCTCATTCTTATTTATCTAGCTTTCCAAAGCTTAGACCTCTAAGATCTCTTTTTTAAGTTTTTTTTATCAGCAGCTGAACACAATGATGTAATAGAAAGAGTTAGTCCAAAAGAATGACTTCACAGCTATTTGATATAAGCACATGCTTTAAAGGCTTAGTATTCTTTGATTTCTAAATATTTTGGCTTTGCAGCACATATCAAGTTGCCATGAAAACAGTGTGTCAGAGCTAAATAGAAAAGTTACCAATATTAGTCATGTAAGCTTGAAGAATTCAAGGGTTTGACTAATTTGAGGTTTTGATACCAGTTTACTTTTACACTCAGTTCATTTGGACAAAGAAAACAGATTAGGTTCAGAAACATCCTAGTTATTTGTGAAGTAGTACAGCAGAATATTAGTAAGATATATTCAATACAGCAGGAAATAAAGGTGATGGGGAAAAGGGGATTCTGCTAATTGAGTGTGAAATCTCTGACATTGTACCTACGCATAGATTTTGTGAACTGCACAAGATTTATCTTTTTCTCTAATATTAAAGTCACAGTAGAAGTCAATGCAAGAAAGTGCTGATGCTGTGTAGAGATGAAGTGGTGTGTTTGGTGAGGGTCTTGGGTTGTGGGTGCCTGGAGCAGTGCTGGGGAGGGTGTGATGGTGCATCGTCAGGGCGAGGGTACAGTGAATGCTGTCAGTGCTGGAGCATCTGTGAGAGGAGGGAGTGAGGCAGGGATTGCTGCCGGAGTAGGAAAGAGTATGGAAATGACCCTCCAGGGAACTGGGTGCAAACTTCATGGATTTCCAAATCCACCTGCCTCTCAGACTTGCTGGGATAACAGGTCTTGCTAGCAGTGCCTTGATTCATGAAGTTGTGGTACTTTTGCCTAAATACTGTTGACTTCAGCTTCTTTACAATATTGAGCGGTTTAACTCTGCAGTTGCCCAGAGAGAAAGTCACCTTTTGCATTTGGATCTAATGATATCACTTGATAACATGGATATTGCCTGTTAAATATGGTTCAAAAAAAGTGATGTTTCTGTAGTTTGAGCTGTGCTAGTACGTACCAAACTGATCTTTACAGCCAGAAGAAACTGTAAATAGAAGCTTTTCTGCTTTGCATGTCAATTCCAGGTTTTCTGGATAAATTTTAATCACAAACAGTATTTCCCACCAAAAAAATTAGAAGATTATCAGTTAGATCAGTGTAGTTATTAAATGTATTGGATCATAAACCCTTGCTTAAAGATATTCAGGTATATTTCACCATGTTTTGAAAGGTTCTTATATATAACTTATGTTTATCTCTGACTGGACAGTCCTTTCTTAAGCATTTACATTTAGTCTTAAAATTAGTTGATCCTGTGTGAGGAGTTTGGTTTTTTTTAATAATCACACTCTTTAAGCTGTATCAAACTGTCTTTTTAGTTCTTCTTAAGACATCTACTACAAGGATACAGCCTTTGGATGTAGTCATCATTATTTGTTATTCAAAATGAATGAAATGACTCAACTAATTTCAGATCCACAGTGTGTGTCAGGCAGCTCAGGTACATCTGTGTGTTAGTTTCCTCCTCTCTCATGTGAAAAAAAAATAAAAAGCCCTGTGATAATGGTGTCTTTCCAGGATCACTTAGAAGACTTTGCATGCCATTAAGACATTTTTGGTAAAAGACCAAGTAAAAAGCAATAGAAAAGCAGCAGTTCATGATGTATAAGGCTGTAATTTCAATGGTTTTGTGTCTCTAAAGTTGGTGTTATAATTTGTGTCTTTCCAGAGGTGGTTGGATCCAAACAAACCTATCAGGAAACAATTAAAAAGTGAGTACATGTATGTATTTGGTCAATTCATATATCATTATTATGCTGTTTTTCCAGGGTACCCTGATTAATTAGAAATAACTTTTCTTGACTGCAGGAGGATCGCCTCACAGTTTGAACTTCAGAGTTAAGTTTTTTGTAAGTGACCCAAACAAGCTCCAAGAAGAATATACAAGGTAGGTCTAATTAATTTATTTTTTATTATTTTTCTAGAAGGGTTATGTCCAAGGGAAAAGCTAGCATTAACTTTTTAAGGTGTAACATCAAAATTTTCTTTCAAATAATTTTTGTCGTGTTTGCAAGCATCTAATTTTTGTTTAATAATTACAAATATGAATTATGCAGTTGCACCAAATCAATATAACAAAAAGCCTCTGCGAATAAATTTAGAAATTTAGATGCAAAGTGAAATAACTATTGGAAGAAACTACTACCAACTAGAAACAGAACAGGGAAAGTAGAGAAGAGAAGAAAAAGTTAACCCCGCTATTCACCAATGAGTGCAAATTCCATTTTATCCTTACCTGTGTTCTCCTTTGTGATTAAAAAACTCCTGAGCTTTCTGCATTTTTTTTCTTGATTCCTCCCCCCAGTTTTCTGCTTGGCACTAATAAAATTAATCCCTGTTTGTATGGTTGTAGTCCTAGTTTGAAGCATGTAGGCTTTTTTTGATAGCATATGCTGAAGTCTGTTGAAGAAATTGCTTAGTGTGACTCAAGATAGGAGGCTTGTGAATTGCAATTAGTCCCTGAAGAAATGCCTCAAATTTTCACTACTCTTAATTAGTTCTGGTCCTCTCCATAACTGGCATGAGTTGACAGATTGGAATTTTTGGATGTCAGCCATTCTGAAAACAGGTCAGCCCAACTCGAAAAACAGTATCTAAATCATTAAGGATAGCTCTAGAAATGTAAGTACCAAAACTGTGAAAATTTGAGTCCACATTTGTTTATGATTTCTTTTGATTTGTCATATTTTGGACAAAATTTTGCATGCATCTATGCAGACAGAATTTACTGAAATGAGCCCCAGAGTTTCTGGATCAGGCTTTGTTTATTGAAATATTTACTCTGAGAAAATTTGGCAATTTACTATATCCAAATAAGGAAAATGTGTTATTTTAATTAAAGGACAACACGTAATATTCCTAAGGAGATGGGAAAAACAGTAAATGCTGATCAATATGAAGTAAATAGTAAAGAAAAGAGATAGCTGTTTACTTAAAGTGTTACGCTGTAAATACAAAGCTATAAATACAGCCTTCATTTAGATGAGAATAATGTGTGATTGGTGTGTCTAGGTCAGCTCTGCCTTTTTTGCGAATAGGCCTAATTGCCGCCGAGAAAACTCATTTGTATTTGGAATTATTATAAAGAGAGATTTATTATCCATGGGCTTTTTTGGAGTGAAGTTAGGATGCCATGTCACAAATACAGGGTCATTTCATGTAACCAGTATTCACCCCTTTANTATATATATATATATATATGGAAGATGAAAGCGTTGTAATGCAATGCCACCTTTATTGTTTTAGCTGAATTTGTTGTGCAGACTTTTTGAGATCTACATTGCTAATGCTTCTATCGATTTCCCATTTTGCTCAATAATAAGCGAGGCTTCTGTGTTCAAACGGGGTGGTTAGCTAACANTTACTGAAATGAGCCCCAGAGTTTCTGGATCAGGCTTTGTTTATTGAAATATTTACTCTGAGAAAATTTGGCAATTTACTATATCCAAATAAGGAAAATGTGTTATTTTAATTAAAGGACAACACGTAATATTCCTAAGGAGATGGGAAAAACAGTAAATGCTGATCAATATGAAGTAAATAGTAAAGAAAAGAGATAGCTGTTTACTTAAAGTGTTACGCTGTAAATACAAAGCTATAAATACAGCCTTCATTTAGATGAGAATAATGTGTGATTGGTGTGTCTAGGTCAGCTCTGCCTTTTTTGCGAATAGGCCTAATTGCCGCCGAGAAAACTCATTTGTATTTGGAATTATTATAAAGAGAGATTTATTATCCATGGGCTTTTTTGGAGTGAAGTTAGGATGCCATGTCACAAATACAGGGTCATTTCATGTAACCAGTATTCACCCCTTTAAAACAAAAAGAAAAGAAACAAAGCGCAGAGTCCTGACAGTTCCAGCTCAAGCTGAAACTTTTCGAAGACACTCAGTTTCTATAAATTTCATGAAAACAGAGGAATGAGCTGACATATGAACACCCCAGGTCAGAAGAGGTCAGCTGGAGCCCAGCTTGTGTTGGAGAGTGTAGCTTTAGGAGCTTGGCTTGGTCAGAAATGGAGCTTCATTAGTTCTGCTCATGGCAGAAAGACTTGCTTGTTAACATTGACTCCACTTGTCAGTAACTCTTACCCTTTTCTAGGTGTGTAAATATATATATAT